>JAHWFP010040357.1:0-22141 GCA_023313725.1 Lithobius niger
AAATTAGAAACGTCTCAGCACCAGTTGAAAGTTGTAAATGAGAGAAAGTCCAACGGTAACTGTTATGCCAGCCCCTAGTAAAACGGGTCATAGCTTGCTTCCTAATAGGCGTAGATCCTTTCAACTACCCATGTTGCAAAGAAGGCATCCCCACCTTTCGAATGAATCGAATAGGAGCCACCTACCTGAATTGGATACATCACAATAGCAGTTGAAATTTGAAAATGAGTGAAAAATCCAATGGTGGCTTTGATACCAACCCCTAGTAAAACGGGTGTGGCTCAGTTTCTAATAGTCGTAGACCCTTTCAACGAACCTTGTTGCAAATAATACACTCCAACCTTTCGAATGAATCTAATTGGATCCACCCACCTGAATTAGAAACCGCAGCCGCCGTTGAAAGTTTTTAAGTTGACAAATTGAGACATCTGTTAGCATTAAATTAGCCAAAAAATAGCCGAAAATGGCGTAAAACTCTTGAAAACCGCGAGAGATATGAAAAAAATGAGATCGTATATTACAGTATTGCAAACAACTTTTATCTCAACCAGTTTTTGTGTATCACTAACGGTTCTTGCATAACCGGCAAAATTGGGAGCCTTTTTGGCCGCCATCTTTAATGCCTAATACATTAACCGCGTATTGCCAAGGTAGCAACATATGGAAAACTATTCCATAGGATGTAAACAACTACTCCCAAATGAAAAATAAAAGTTGACAAATTGTTTCAAAGGGGTAGCCCTAAATTACCTACAACTGCTCTCTGACTATAATTGGAAACCAAAATCCTAACATTGTACTTAACCATTCATGGCACTGCACCGAAGCATTGTTTCATGTAATAAAATGGTAAAGCCTTCACAAGCATGAAACTAATTTTATCCCTTAAACCATGAAATTTTATCCATGAAACCAAACATACGTCTGGAAAAAAATGAACGCCATAAGTCCATTGGTAGTGTAGATGTACATTAAAATAACATTTTGCTTAATGGAGGATGTCGGCCATTTTGAAATTTAATTTGGTCTTTTGACTGTCCCTATCGTGTTTGTAGACCATGGTAATCAATGTCTAGTGAAAAAATGGATGCTCTTAAGTTATTTGGTATTGAAGATATTAAGGAAAATGCATTTTTCGCTAATGGTGGAGTTTTCAAGATGGCCGCCAAACTGACGTGATTCATATCATGTGACCAATAAAAAATGCATGCTGGCTACCCCTAGAATCGATATCAGAAGTCAAATTTCGTAGACGTGAAAATTCCCACACCACCTATTGTGGCTTCCATACTATTGGCATGTTAACGAATTGCTAAACCGAATAGTTAGCAATTTGGGAGAAAAGAGGTGATGCTGCTACCTCCTTTCAAAGTGAGATGGAGGATCTGGTGGTAGGATCGAGAGGTTCGGCTGCTGGGATAGTGCAATCCAGAGGATCATTAGTCAGGACGGTGGAATCGGTAGAATTGTTTGTTGAGACGGTGGGATTGAAAAGATTATCCGCCGTGGTGGTAGGAGGACGAGGAAACACCGCTGGGCTGGTAAGATCGGGAGGATCGTCTGTTGGAGTGAGGGGCGTACAGGCCGTCGATGAAGGATCCCGTGTCGGAGAAGGCATTGGTGATGGGGCGGCTCGATGAAGGTCTGGTATTGATGGCGATTGGTGCGGTGTGGCCGGAGGTTCTCACGCTCGGTTAGCTTTCAATAAGGCACAGTTAATTCGCATTGACAGTTATTGTTGATTAACGGCAGCTCGTTAGCGGCTTGAAGGAGTGCATTTTCTGCTAGAACAGCTTCTGAAGTTGCAGCGGCTTTTCGTGATGCGGGAAGGTTGGATAGCAAGGATAGTAATGAGGTCAATTCTGTGGCGAAGTTGTCTGTAAAGGAGAGGAGGCGGAATCGGTGAACCAATTTGTTGGGTTGGTTGATCGTTTTGGTCGGTAGGATTAGGAAACGATGGTCTTAAAAAATATAGTTATCTACGATCCCGGAGGTGCAGGCGGCGAAAGAGGAGCTGGAGGCTGTGATGACAGGAGGACAGGAAGGCCTGATTGGATCGAGCGCTGCAGCTCGGAGAAGAGAATCGAACGAGGGGATCAGCGATGACTTATGTTGAAGCGGTGTGAAGCTGGTAATGAAAGGTGGTTTGAATCACACCATGACAGAAGGGGCGGAAGCGAAGTGGGAGGTTCGGACAGAAAGGGATGAACCATTTTGTTGTGTCGGATCGGTTGAGTCCTCCTACACTGTTGAGAATCCAAGAATCTCTGTCGGAGGCCGGAGGTCTTAATGGAACAGGGGACACGGAGCGTGCTAGACGGATCGGCGGATCGTCTATTGTTCCCTGAAATTGTGGGATCGCAGATCGAGGTGTAGGCTTGGCATAAAGCAGGGGGCAGTAAGAAGCAGCAGTGACAACGGCCAGCTGAAGGCAAAGTCTTGGGATGCGTAGTGTAGTTGCAAGATCCAAGAGAGCAGGAGTGTGGGATAATGCCAAGCGGACCATTGGTTCCATAGCCATATCCACAGTGCGTGGCGTCATAGGATGCGGAACGACCGGCGGATGGCAGGTGGAGTAGTGTGCGGACCTAATTCAAGGAGGCTGAGCAGAAGTATTGCGCAGCGGGTAGCAACACTGGTAATGTACGTAGTAGTTGATCCGTGGAGCAGATGGCTTCCGTGGAAGGGGATCGTAGCTGTCCGGTAACTGTCCTCTGGTAGCCGAGATTCCCCCCCCCCCCCCTCACCATTGTAGAGCAAGCCAGGGAGGAGAACGAGGAGGAAGTTTTTTCCTGGGCTGTGGACCTGCCGCAAGGTTGAACCCCTTGGCGAGATGCGACCTTATTTAAGGTGGCTCAGCGGATTGACGTGGCGGCTAGCAGGATCGATGTGCGGCTTCGTAGTTTGGCAAGGTGCAGGCAGAAAGCAGCCGGAGTGGTGGTGGTACGGTCCTTTAACCACTCTTACTCTGTGTACAGTAAGGTAGTAAGGAGGCAGGAAAAGCGGGTGCGGATCGTGAATCTGTCTTGATGAGGACCACAGAGGCCGAGATGGAATGCTGTGTAAACAACAAACGACGGAGAGTTAACTCAGCCAAAGGCGGCCTGAACAGTGAACACTTTCCCTGAGGGGTGCAGGGACGGAGATCGGATGGATGGGCTAATCATACGAGGGGCTAAGCACGATTGTTGGTCCTGGTTTTGGTTCGTAAGAAAGGTGCTGGTGAGAACCTATGATTGCGGATTCCATGATGGGAGGCGGCTCGTGCGGTATACGATAGTCTTCAGGAATCGATGTACTTACGTCAAAAAAGTAGATGGCCGGCGGAACGTGGTCCGTGAAAGGGCCCAGTCTGGGCCTTGGTGTTTGTAATATGAAGCGGAATCGGACCGAACACCACAGTCCTACACACCACAGGCGTGTGGTCAGGCAGGAAAATAACGGATCGCTGCAGGAAGACAGCGGATTACGGCCCATAAAGTGTCCGGGCAGGGTTGAGGCCCGGTCCGATTCCTGGAGTGGAAGTACAAGTGGAACCGAAGAGCGTGTGAAGAGGTCGGGATGGTGATCCTTGCCAGGAATCGAAGTACCCACAGTAAGAAGGCAGGAGACTGGTGGAACAAGGCCCGAAAAACGGCCCAGTTCAAGCCTTGTTGTTCGATACAAACGGAATCGGACCGTTCCTTAGTCCGACAAAGACGGTTACTTGGAAATAAACAGGAAAACTTTGCGAGAAGGCAGCGGATCGCGGCCTCCAAAGAGTCTGAGGCATGTAGGGGCCCAGGTCTGATTTGCTGATGAACGAACGGAATCAGGACGACGATCCACAAAGAGGAACCGTGACTAATTAGCTGCAGACAAAATGGTGGTACAGACGAAACGATGGCATGTGAAGAAATGAGATGGATAGTAGAAAGTGGGCTGCCAAGGGACCCAGGCCGGATGTTAGGGCCCAGTACCGGCCCACTGGTTGCCTTGTAGAGGCAGAATCGTGCAAGTGGTAACTAATGTCAGGCGCAGACAATGTCGGCGGTAGGAGCTACTCAGCAACAGGATACAGGAACCGTAACGGTAACTAGAGGTGAGAAGCAAATAACTGTTTACGAACCGGGCCCGGACGAACGCAGGCCCGGACCTCGGCTTGAATCCGACAATTCGAGAGACAGCTAGCTAGACAGGTAGAAAAAGGCGGTACTAAAAGAGACAGGGAGACAGGCCGACATTCCGTAGGATCGGTACAGAGCCTAAACACTGGTCGAAGTAGATGTTGGAAGTACGCTGCAGGAAGGGCCTTGCCCAAGATGACAGACGAGATGGCCTGTCAATGGAGGAACAACTGCAGTGCCGAGGCAGTGGTGCGTAGCTTGCGAAATTCTGGCAGAGAATCTAGTCCGAAGGTGACCAGGAGAGGCGAACGAACACCCAGGTTGGATCGATGCTGTAGGGCTTGTAAACTGACGAATGGGAAAGGCCAGTCTCCGAAGTGGTGTTCCGTGCAAACACTGGTGCAGAAGAGGAAAACGAAGGCAGCTGATCTGAACTGCCGGGGGCAGAGGGACGGCATGTGTCTGATGAAGCCAAGGATGGCAACGTGCTGTTTGCAAGTGCGACCACCGAATGGGTAATCATGGCGTCCAACAGCTGTCAAAGAAAACGTAGACAACTTGCAGAATGGAGGCCGGATGTCAAGGACCAGTCCAGGTGACAACGTACCAATGAAGGCATGAAGGTGGTTGAACAAATGGGAGAGAGTGTCCACGTCCCTTAGAGGCAAAAGAAGATTGAAACCCAGTCCTGATGCGGCACTTTTATGGGGGGAGTGCATCACGCATGCGCACCGAGACTACTGAGCTGGCAGGCATAGGTCTATATAACAACATCTGTATGAGAGATTAGCATTTGAGAAAAGAATGCTAAGAAAATTGTATATTGTATATTTTCGTCGGCATATAAAATTACGGTTTACTTAACAATACTTTGTGTAATTTGTTATAGTGGTTTTAATCAATAGAAATTAAGGCTGCACCGATACAGATACTAGACCGGATTGGTTGCCAATATTTGTGTTACTGGTATCGGATTGATACAAGTAACTTCGCCAAAATATCGATAACTCACCATTAGAGATAACATCACGAAATACTTTTGAAACTCACATGAATTACTTTTAGGTGGTCAATCACTTTCAAACTAAAGAGTAAAAACATCGTTAACATAGTATTGTTGACATAGTATCTTGTGAATTTTCAACAGTGAATTTTCAACAGTGAATTTTCAACCATCGTCACCAGGCACAATTAAGGACAAAGTCCACTGATTACATCTCCCACTGGAATTTTTTATTTGAACCAAATCAAAAATTTCGACGGAAGACGTAACCAGTGTTAACTAATAAACCTTTTACTTAACTGTGCCTGATGAAGACAGTTGCTAAACTGTTGAAAAAAGGATATTGTGTGTGTCATTGGTTTGTAAGCGAGTGAAATGAGTAATTCGACCACCTATAAGATAATGACACGAGGTTTGCGGCATTTTGCTCAGGGAATCACCGAGTATCTCCTACGAGTATCTTTAAACTGGTGGTTACTGGTTACTATTTTAAAATATAATAATTATTGGAGTTTTGAAGCAAATTACACCATTGAAAATAAATTGGGGAAAAGTTTTGGAAATAACTGCAAAATTTTTAAAACGGGATTGGTTATCGGTGCAGTCTTATTAGAAGCCGAACAAAAATCTGCTATTTTTTCGTTACATCAGTGTTTAGTTACATCACGTTTCATTACAGCAAGTTTTGACCAGCTCGGGCATGGCAACGTTGCCTTTTGGAATCACAATTTTGTCACCGAGATGTGTTGAAAGTCCACTAGAGCACAGGCCCAGACTGGCAGCCTTGGGGCCCAAGCGCCATGTTTAAAAGGCCCCCAAGCACAGTTTCCAAATTTTACCATGCCCCCCAACCCACTTTAAAACTGAATAATCTTCACCTCTCCATTCAAGGTCCAATAATATTACACCCCCCCCCCACCCCATCCCCCCCAACAAAAAAAATTCACTTTTCGTATGCAGATGATTTCCTGTAGCCAAATGAAGTAAGCGGTACTCCACATCGATAAGTTACTAGTTGTAAGGAAAACATGCCTCGTTTTTAACGAAGGGGACAAGCTTGAATTAAAACCCATCTTGTGTCCAGTTTCGTACAATAAGCCAAGGAGCAAAGAGGCAAAGCTTTTCTAGAAAGTATATTAAAAAGAGTACAGTTGGTTGTATGATACTCACAGATTTAAAACCTGGTAAACACTCATATCATGGGGGGTATGGGGGGGGGGGGGCTTGTCCTCCAGAAGCCAAGGAGTTTATAGGAATTTTTACTGCAGAAATGTCATTTTTGAGGTCCAAAAAAAACTTTTTTTGCTACTTCCTTGGTGATAAATAATGACTGGTCCCTAAGCTGTCTTGCCAGTCTAGGCATTCAAAAACAGATATGAAATGGTTAGGGAACAGAAATGTCACTTGTAACTATAAAATCTGATAAAGCCCCCATGCCAATCAAAGGGAGGGCCCATCGGCACCCTGGCACTATGGCCAGTCCGGGCCTGCTAGGGCACATTCACTTGAGACCATAAAAGGTCAGTAATGTGTCAAAATAGGCCGAAATGCCATTTTGGGCCAAATATAAGCTTGGATATTTATTACGAAACTTTGTGCTGGGTAGGCTACTGCATAGCACAGAAAAGTGAGACCTATAGTACGCTACGTGCATGTCCTTGCACATAAGACTACATTCATACCAGGAAAATCACAACTGAACACTAAAGATTGGTGGAAAGCCAGATATCAGATTAAGAGTGTCTCAATCATTGGTTTCAAGCAAGATGAAAAAACTATAAGACACACCAGAACCAGACTGAAATAAATAAGACAAACCATGTCTATTGATTTGTATTCCTCCATTGTCTATGACCGAGCATATTCGGTCGAATGGAGTCCATGTCACGGTTGTGACCTTAAAACAACGGGTCCAGCGAGTTATCTTTACGCCAGTGGACAAGTGTCCATATCGGTAAAGGCGGTACAATAGTGATCTGGTGATGAACTGGTTTGTCAGTTCAACCGTCACATCACTTGTATATATAAAGGTGGTTCACTGCAGAATGTTATTCCATGTAGATTTTCGCTATCTTTTCGCTAATGGCTTATTTCCAATTTACCAGACTGAATGTGATGGCTTATACAGCTAATTCACCTTTACATTTCTCTATAGAAATTGTCAAGGTGTGTTAGTAATGCATTCTGTTGAACTGCATGGTTTAGTTCATTTGCACTAACTAGCTTTCCACCTGTCTTTAATCACTAAAGTGCTTTTTAGATCGATTTTTTTTTACTACTGAACACAACTCACGTAGTCAGATTTTAACTTGGCTGCCGCTTCTGCAAAGATTGGTTTGAGTTTTGCACAATGATCACACCCTGCAAAAAAAAAAAAAAAAAAATTTAGGCGAAAGGTATTTTTTTTTTTACTTTTTATTGTTTACTTTTACTTTTTCTTGCCACTTGCAAATTGTAAATTAGAAGTTGTATCTTCCTGCTCACATTCCAATTATCCCAGTTTTTTTTTTTAAATACTAAGATACCTCTTTCCAGCACTGGGTCGCTAAAACCTACTGAGAAGTGCATGTAGGCAGAGGGAACTATTGAATAGTACTTCATTTGTCGCAAGCCAAATCTTAATTATGAAGCCAGTGAGAAAGACATAACATCTGAGAGTTAAGCAAAATTTTACATAAACCCGGTGGATCACGAACTGATGAGTTTTATGCTGGGCATCCAATCCCGGGAAGCAGCTGTCATTGTTAATGAAGCAAACAGTCTTCATTATAAGACTGGCCTTGTGAGGCCACAAAAGAAAGAAAAAGACAACAGCCCCTACATCAAACTCAGGACTTCCCACTTACTACCACTAGTGGGTACTAATCACTGCCTACCTGGGCGGATCCTGGCTACAGGCCTTAAGTTTAGTAGTTGCTCAACCTCTCAGTGGTGACCTACTTTAAGGTCAGAAACACAAAAGGAGGAAAAGCAACTTGTGTCTTGGCCGCCACACTAGAAATAATGCGATCAACAAGCAAACAATAAATCACAAGGTAAAAGGTGAACAGAAAACCGTCTGCATTGTAAAATAAATCACTAGATAAAGGGTTAATGCAGACTGTTTGCTTGTTAACCCTTTACGTTGCTATTTATTTTCTTTTTTTTTCCCCTAACATTATTTCTAGTGTGGAAGGCCAAGAAACAAGTGCATTTCCCCCCTTTTTTGCGCATGTGTGGGGCCCTTAATAAGGCAACAACGGAGAACGGCTTAACGGCTACTAAGCTCGCCTGGAGCCTATAGTCAGGGTCCGCCCCGTTAGCACAGAGGAGCGTCCAGCTAGTAAGCGAAAGTCCTACGTTAAGAGTCCCAGTAAAAGCAGTTGTCTTTTCTTTGTTAAGATTAGTCTCTTCTCTCAAAAGGCCAGTCTTTTATAGAGACTGTTTGATTATTAACCAGTTACCCTTTTGATTAGGTAACAATTACGTACACGCAAAAGAATAACAAAAACCAGTTAGCAATATATTCCTTGTTTATTTGAAATGATCAACAATTTTTTAATAGGATACCATCAATGGGAAGTTGGTGAATTTTGTTATTTTTAATCTCATATGCTCCACACTGCTGCAACCTGGTGACTATCAGCAAAACACTGTGCAAAAGACTAGGCAGGGAGCGTAATAGTAAAAATAATAATAACATTATTTTTATTAAGCCAAGCAAGGACTGAATATCCACTAACAGCCAGCCTAAAAAGAAAATCGTTTAGCATCAATTCCCAAAATTTAAGGCCACGATCTTGTATGCGAACATAAATGTTATATGGCATAGTAATACTCTTCTATAATTTTCTGTAACCAGAAAGTGTATGGAGCGAAGTTTAATTTCCTGAATACATGCAGGGGTAGAGAGTGTTTCTTCTATTTCTTTTAGTCCCTACAATTTAGTCCCTTACATTTTAAAGAATATTGCATTACAAAATTAAAACTACACATTTTGTATTTTAACCCATTTTCATTTGGTTTTAAAAATAAAATATAAGCTTTATGTAATTATGCTCTTCAGGCCATTGCAATGTACAAAGACTTACAATTTTGTTCACGCTGGTGTCAAGCTCCCGAGGCAAATTCAGTTGAGGTTACATTCAACAAATTTAGCAAAATTTGCAAAGTTTCCATGACTAAAATTTCACCAGGCAGATTATGAGTTTGTGTTAATAAATTTTACCGGGCTTTTTCAGTGTGACCAAGTTTATGCGCAGATGAAGCTGCTCACACGATGTCGTGGTTTGCCTACATTGATTTGGTTTTTTTTTCAATTAATCGATGTTGTCACTTCCATTTAAGGTAGGTATTGCTACTGAACTTGCTGACAAACCAGATAACAGTTCCTACTTTTGGGGGAGAAATTTTCTTACCCAACTCCTACAAAAAAAAAAACAAGAATATCGTGTTTGGGTGGTCTTCGTTTTGTGTTGCGTGAGAAACTTTGCGGTGAAGAGGGACAGGGGATTGGTGGGGGGTCTTCCTTCTTCAGTTTTATTAGGTCAATAAACCACGAGGCTGCTGGCCATATTGGGGCTATGAGGATGGATGAATGATCCGTGGGACGTTCGAATTTGCGCAGGACTTGCTGAAGCAGGGAAAAAAGTGGGACAGACAGAAGCGAAAAGATTGTCCCAGAAAAGGCTGATGGTGTTAGTCGCCCAAGACATCAGATATGGAAAGGGGGATACAAAGATCGGAAGTTGATAGTTGAACTTCGTGGCAAGAGATCGATGCGAGATGTTCCCCAATTTAGGAAGAGATGACAGAGGATGATCGAAGTATCCATTCGGTTGCTGGAGTCTTTTTGTTCTTTGAGCCCAATGTGTCTGGGTTGAGGCATTACGTGAAGAGTGCAGAGCTCTTAGAAGCGAGACGGTTCTTCCATGAGGGAGTGAGTCCCTCTTCACGTAGGCAATGACAGTGACGTTGTCTCATGATGGTGATGACTTGCCTTGTAGAAGATGGCTCCAGGTAGTGATGGCAAGACGAATGGCTCGGAGTTCCAGGACATTGATGTGAAGGGTGGACTCCTCTTTCTTGCCAGGTGCCGGATGTTGACAGGCCATTGAGATGGGCTCCCCACCCTGTCAAGCATTGATGGAAAGGAGGGCATCAGGAAAAGGTCCATCAACCAGACTCCTTGTAGAAGGATGGAGAGGCAGATTGTGGAGCGGAATCAGGTTGGTCTAAGCCAGCTTTGGATTCTATCTGAAGTCCTTTGGAGCTGCGTTCAGGCCGAAAGGCAGAGTTTAAAATTTGCGAATACTTTTCTATTGTAGACGAGGCAAGAGAGGTGGCACACCAAGTGGTGAAGGGGCACATAAGGAACGCATCCCGTAGATCAATGGAGACTGTCTAGTTAATTTCTTTGAAAGTCGGATGGGGTTAAGGAACGCATCCTGTAGATCAATGGAGACTGTCCAGTCGTTTTCTTTGAAAGTCAGATGGAGTTTCCATCTTGAAGAGAGTTTTCCATTATTCGGTTGAATGGTTTTAGGTTGCAAATTAGTTTTTCTCCTCTAGACTTCTTTGGCCTTTGAAACATTGAGCTGTAAAAGTCTGGCCACAAAGGGTTGATGCTTTCTGCTATTGCTTGTTTTCTGAGTAATTCCTGGATTTCTGTTGAAAGTTCCTCTGAAGGTGGAGTTGGCAAAGTCCCAAGGAGATGGAGAGATCAATGTCAGTTAGCTTGTGAATGTGGGCTTGAAGCCTCAATTGATTGAGAGAATCCAAAGGTTTTGGGTGATTGTTTTCCAAAAGGAAAGATGACGACGGAGCAATCCCTTAAAGGTAAAATCAGTTGCAACTCGGACTTCCAGTCATTGTCTTGGTCTGAAGTTTCCACTGTAGCCAAGCAAGGAGTAGTGATTTCTTTGTTCAGGAGTGAAACTGAGGTGTTTTTTTTAATCTCTTCTTCGAAAGGAAGATTTACCTAGAATGTAATGCTGGTTAGTGTTGCGATTGGAATTGAAAACATTCTGACGTTTTTTTTATTTATACCAGCCTTGTTTGTACGAGTTCCTAAAGGTTGCTTGCCAGAACGTTGCTTTGGCTTCTCGTCTTTGGGTTTGCATCCAACATCTAAGTGGAGAGCTAGCTTGAGTACAAGACCTCTGAACAGGGTTTCAGCTTCGTGTATGGGTCGATTATCAAGCTCATGCTTCGTTGAATCGTTGAGAGTGGAAGTGACGTCACATTACCAAAGCGTCGTATTAAAGAGAGCCCTCGTAAACCAATTTGTAGAATGAAAGGTGGAGACGCAAGCCTTCTTGAAGACTTTGTTGATCAAAAACGAGACGTTTGGCTTCATGCAGGTTGGGTTTTCACAAAGAGCGTTAGCCGCAGCGTTGAGATCATCAGCCCAAGATGCAGCCCTTAGGACAAGACGCAGAATCTTGTTATAATCCTTAAGGATTGATGGATCAACTTCGGGATTAGCATTGTAACGGCGGACGCTACGACGGCTTAGGTGCTTGTAACGCCCCCGGTTTCCCTGGTGTACATGGAGTTTCAGTCTAAGGTTCTACGGTGTTTACGACGACTTTTACGGCATAAGCACAACTTTGGGCTACAGTCCCAGCATGGGGGATGGAGCGCCGGTCCTAATTAAAGGGGCCTAACCTTAATACTGTTGGTAATCACTGCCACCAACGGTGGATTTAACTGTTTAAAATAGCTAAAATTAATGATGGGCTACATATTTATTTTACACTAAAACAATTAATCAAACTAGTGTAGCGGCGCTACCTGTCTCTTCAGGTGCCTTTCAGGTGAGCACCGACATCTGGTGTACTAGCGATTTCGTTGTTAATACTTATGGTGTCTGTTTTTACTTTTACGGAATTTTACAGCACTGCAGTGGCTACTGCCCGGTTAGGAGGGGGCGCCCGTGTCCTAACTACATTTTAAGTACTAACTACCTAATGGTTTGTTGCCACCACGATGGGTGTTTAATTGCAGGCTTAGAGTTAAATAAAAATGATTTTTGATTAACTACTCGTGCAATTAAATCTACACGAAGTCAAACTGTTGTTTAAAACAACGAAGGTTTTTTAATAAAACATGTTTAACTACACTTTACAGTTGGAACGCAATTGGTTACAAAAAGATTCTTTGAAAGCTTTGAATTAAAAGCACACGATGATTTACATTAAAATCGGCACGAAATGAACAAATAAGAGTTCATACACTACAAAAAATTTCGATAAGAAAAGTTGTCTTGAGTCACCGGACTCTCTAAGTTACTGAATGCACATTTACATTAGCAAAATAGTCACAAGTTATGTTTCTAAAGCCACGTGCTAAAGATCAAACTACCTCAATGGTAAACCTGGTACACAACCCAAAAGACGTCTAAGCTCTACGATTTAAACAATTTTGATTATTTAGAAGAACCTGTGTTCAACATGAATAAGAAAAAAGCCGGTTTTTACCCGGCCCTTAAACCCTAAGTTGTGGTAGTTCTAGGCCAGAAATGCCGATGCCGATGGCGGTTAACTTATCCACAATCATCTCAAAGTTAGAAGTTAAGTTTAGATTTATGAACTATAAATTTAGAAATAATGTCCAAAAGAATACTTTCAAGAAAATTTAAACTAGTTACCAACGAACTGCAACCTTGTCCGGCATTTCAACCTGTGGACCCTGGGGAACATCTCCACTCCGACAGACGTAGCAACCTCTAGCCTTTGAGGTCAGTGAGCAGTGCTGGAGATTTCTCCCTCAGCTTCGTTTTATACCTACTGCCTGGCTGCAGGTAGGAAGGAAACCGCGGTCCTGTAGGAGAGCAACGGAGGGGGTGTGTGAGGTAGAGGGATCTTGGGAGGAGGAGTGACTGACTCAACCCGGCCAGGCTGGCACTACCGGAAGTAGGCATGGCAGCGCGGACGGGCAGGGTAGCTGAGCACTCTTGAGTGGTGGGGAAATTGAATAATGACAATGGATTGGAGGGGAATATTAGCAACAAGAAGAGCAAAGGGAATTGCCGACTTTTGTGAACTGAGAGGCCATAGGAACTGAGTTTTAAACTCGCAACGTGAATAGGCCTATAAATTAAAACTACGATATTAGGTATCGCAACTATTGAAGGAGGGGGGGGGGAATGGAGTTTGCTATTAAAAACATTATTAAAAGTTTAATAGAAGGATGGTTTCATATCTATTTCAAGTTTTAATAGTAGAAAAGGCTTTATATACAATTGGTTGAGGTTGCTATGGTCGGAGCTCTGAAATAAATACAAGATAAACACTTTTTGGAGAAAATGTCCAGTAAAAATAAATAGTAAAAATAATGCGGTTTTGGACAAGGTAGAGTTTGTGGGAAGAAGTTACGTTAATAAATTGCTTTTATGAGCACAAGTAAAGGATTAAATAAATAAACCAGCTAGTTAGTAGATGCTAAAATGCATTTTAGTTTACAACATTATTGCAGCCGCAAATAATGACAAGAGTGCAATCGACGTTTTCATAACAAACCAAAACTAGTATTGAAGTTCTAAATAAAAACGCCGAGTGTGATTCCTCAGTACATATATGTGGTTCCTACAACAAACACTAAGCTGTTTGGCTTTATGCCTGAGGAAAAAAAAATATAAAATACAAATGTACAAGATTTCTGTCTTGGAAAATGGCGATCGGCGATTGCGTGCGGTGCGCTCAGTTTGGAGCGTTTTTCAAATAGATGCTGTTAATTTTAGAAGATGATTTTTAGAGTTCTGTTTTCACAGAGATGAAGATAAAGTCTGTGGCTATAAGAAATGAAGACATAGTTTTGACCCATTTTCCTGGGAGTTAAACAATTTAAAGTAGAAGGCTTAAAAAATAGGCCTATAGCGCTACTGAGCGCTAAGAAAAAAAATTGGGTCCCCGAGTTTTTGATCTTTGGTGCCGGGTATCCTAACCAATCTGGATTTTTGGCCAAATGCCTTTACACTAGCAAACGAACTGAAGCTTAAAACTCCTGGTTTTATTTTTGCAACAGAGAATAAAACACTTTACATCGTAGTTTGCTTCGAAAAGCTTTTGAATACAAGTTATTTAAAAGCAACAAGTTTTGAATATACAACTAGTAATTCACAAGAATTCAGACAAACAACGCTTGTGTTTCAATAAAGTTAAATTTTCACATTAGAAAAAGTAATACTGAGTGCTCCCGGAGACACCCGCAAGACTAAACAGCCGCAACTGATAGTAGTCTATCTGACAGTATGTTTCTTACACGATCAACCGTCCACAGTTATGTTTCTTAAGTTTTCCAAGTACAAACGATCAACCTCCCTTAGTTCCCGCTGAAACTGTCTAAGAAATAAAAAGCCCGGCAATTTCATACTTAGGCATCAGTATGTTTCTTTCGACTTCCACAAAGATCAAACCGTCAGTTTAAATTAAAAATCCATTTTAAGTAAACTACAAAAATTGGTTTTTAGGATGAGTACCACTCTTACGTTATGGGGTGAGAGAACCTAATATGCCGCTTAAGGCGTCACCACCATAATTTTCTCTAAGCTAGAGGTTAAATTATGAATTTAGAATATGGGGGTCCTAAACTAAACTTTTAAAAGCTAAACTACAATATACGAACCACTACCATTTTGCTCGGCATGGAATCCCACGGATATGGCGTCTCCACCCCCGACTGGAGTGACCCTTCTAGCTTGAGAGATCTGCGAGCTGTGCTGTGGGTGCTTGGAGGTGGGGGTGGGGGTTTTTATGCTGGGGAGCGGAAGTTCGCACGGACGGGCAGGAGAGCTGTGGGGGTCGGATTGGCTGAGGGCCATGAGAACAATGGAAAGTGGGAGGAGAAGTCGGTTGAACAAAGGGACTGGGTGCAGAGCCGTTTGAAGGAGTAAGGACATGTAAAGATCGGCCTGTTTGAGTTTTACTCAAGTGAACTTCGGGAAATAGGCCTTTACTTTGAAATGTTGACTATGGAATAAATATTTACATGTTTGCAACGTGAGTAGGCTCTGGTTAAGCTTAAGACTTTGGTTTAGGTAATGCATAAAGCATTACTATTAAATTTAATAAGCTTTAACTGAAAACTGCAGTGTTATACACAACAACTAGATTTGGCTGGTGGGGGGGGGGAAGGGGGATTTGAAATTTATGCAGTTTGACTTTCAAATTGCATTTGAACAGATCTTTTAAACATATCTTTTGATTTTAATAGTAGAACAAGCTAGCAGTAGCATTCGGTAGGTCTCAGTCGGGTTTTAGAGAACTAAGACAAACATATATACACTAAAATTCGTGTCCGGTAGAAGGCCGATGTCGAATTACTTCGGACTAATGGCAGCGTTTCTGGGGGGTAAAAGATTATTATAAAAGTATAAATGTGGTTAAAATAAACTAGCTCAGTTGGATGCTATAACGCAATAAATTAATTGAAAAGTTTAACGTGAAAGTTAAAAGACAAATCGATCGTTGTGGAAATTTTTCATAAGGATTGCGGCCGACAAACACAATAAAAAATATCACACTTGAAATTGTTGTCTGTACATGTATGGGAGGTTAAGTACCTTCGTAGAGGAAGTACCTTCGTAGAGGAAGCCTTTCCTAATAAACACTAAGCTAATGTTTTGGGCTTTTTGCCCTAAAATAGAAACAACACAATCGAAATACAGGGATACAAGTCTTCAATAATGGCGGCCATGATGAAGGAGCGCTGCGGTTGGTTTTGGATGATTTTCAAATGCAGATTTGAGGATCTTCTAGGTGGAAAGTTCGGATATGGGCTTCCCCAAGAGGTAGATGTTAGAACTGGTTTTTAAATGTCAAAGAGTTTGACCGATTTGGTCCATTATTGAGAAAACGGCGAGATTTACATAATCGAGGCATTTGGGCACTCAAAGAGAAAAAAAATTGCTCGTTTGGAAAAACGAGTTTTTCGGCGGTCCACATTTACAGCATGTTGTTACCAAAATCCAACTTCACTTTAGCAGTCAAGAATTTAGATTGGGCCTAAGTCTCGAAATTCTTTGGCTTGGCAGAGCCATCGACAAAGGGCCCGAAGAACCAATTTTCTCTTCCAGGATGAGGGTGGGGGGGATCTTGAAGTGGTTCACCTTTGCCGCTAAGACCACCATTGCATAACAGACTAATGGAGTTGTTAAAAGTTGTCGACTGGACGAAGAGGAGCACGATCCCTGAAACCGAAGCCGAAATCAGTTGTCAGGCATCTGTTCTTTGAGGGAATTCCACTGCTGGTTTGATAAGAAAACTATCCGGGATTACATTTTCGGTGGTCCTCTAAAGTTCGGGATCGTCCGAATCATAACAAACTTAGGCGACTGGTTTCCGCCAGAGTCGTCCACATTAACAGGTTCAAATTCACTACGCCAGTCGGCTTCATGTCTAACAGTCTAACACTTTGTCGTTTCACTTTCAGTCCGTCGTCTTCCAGTCCCTTTCGCTTCCGGATTGCCCTTTCGGCTGAGTAATCATCGTTCTTATCTCTTTCGGCCTTCCGTCGTTCATTTCCTGTGGCCTCCTTTTCGGTTTTGCTTTCGCTTCCGGTGTCTTGCTTTTCAGTTCCGCTGTCACTTCCAGTTTCCAGCCTTTCGTTTCGCTTTCGCTGCTAGTCCTTTCAGGTTGCCATCTGGTGCTGCGTAGCGGTTATTGTTCCGATAATATCCTACGCCGAGATTGGCTGCCGCTGAAGAAATATGTGAAATCCCATAAACCCAGTCATAAACGTAATCAAATGTCGTCGCAATTGAGGTCGATGGTGGACGGGGATGATGAGGCCAGGTGCCGCAGGCTCGGGGCTAGTTTTGGCCCGATCTTCGGCCTTTGAGAGTGGCACATCACGCTGTGGCTGCATGAAGAGACTTAGAGGTCCAAAGGTTTTACCGAACCAGGAGAATCTTTAGGGGACTGGTAACAGCGAATTGAAGTTTCTGCAGTTGAAATATTACAATCATTGGTAAAAAAGGTGTAGAAGTGGCATCAGATTTTGTGATTTGTAAACGCGGTCTCGTATCAGACGCTCGTGGTGAGGACACCTCAACACCATCGAAGAAAAAACCTGAGGGCAGTACTCTTACCTACCAGAAGAGCATCGTCTGTATGGCGATTACAATTTAAAAATGTGAATAATGTATATTTCTTTAGGCATAAAGCCGAAACACTTTCAGCTTAGTTGTGTTTTAGATGTTGCCAACACACGATATTTTTTATTTCTAACAGGTGACGACTTTGCTTATTTATGAAAAATGTCCGATGTTCAAACCAGTTTAAAAATCTAACCTAAACTGCAATTAGCCCTTTAAAAAAACTAGCTGGAACATTTAATCTTTTGATTTGTGCACTTAATGCATTTTGGTAAATTTAACTTCTTGCCATGAACCCTACCGGAGCTCCAATGTTTATGTTTGTATATTTTTCGTGGACCCAGTGTATGATTTTATGTTTATTTTTTATAGCATCTCCGTCCAAACTCCGACCGTAGCGAACCTCTAAAAACGTAAACAAACTAGCTATCCTTCGTTAAAAACATGCCTTGTATATAGCAATCCGTTTCCCAAAGTCAAATATTTATTCTGTGCATTACACTTCATTCCCCCCCCCTCTCCTTCAATAGTTGCGATGCCTAACGTCGTAGTTTATTTTAATAGGCCTAAAAATCACGTTGTTACGAGTTGAAAACTCACTTGCCCAGTCAAAGCCAGGCCTCTAAGTTTTCAAGTCGGCAATTCCCTTTGTCAATTCGAATCCAGCCAACCAAAACACTACTTCAATTCCGTCAGCCAGTCAGAGCGCTCAAGCTACCCCGGTCGTCCGCGCTGCTACTCCAACTTCCGGTAGTGACAGCTCGGCCGATTTGGGTCAGTCTCTCCTCCTCCAGATGTCCGACTCTCTTCCCCGCACCCCCCTCCGAAGCTATCCTCGGCGTCCGCGCCGACTTCCGGTAATGAGTATATAACCCCAAACCCAGAGACACTCGTTAGCACAGCTCAAGGATTCTCAAAGCTAGAGGTCGCTACGCCGGTCGGGAGTGGAGATGCCGCGGTCCGATTGTTGCTATGCCGGGCAAAGGTAGTGGTTCGTATCGTACTTAGTTTAGCTTTAAAAGTTTAATTTTTGGACTCCCATTCAAAATTTATAGTTTAAACTTAACTAAACCTCGTAGCTTTAGAAAGTAAATTTATGGAGTGTCAAGCCAAACGGCATTTCGGACGTTGGCAGCCATAATTTAAGGTTCACGGTCCCTTACTAAAAACCAGCTTTCATTATTTTGTTTCTTTAAACGCAGTTTAATGTAAACAGGGACAGTTTGATCTTCGTGGAAGGTTGCTTTGATTAAACGCTCGGATCCACTTTATAAGTAGCCGCGGCTCTATAATTTAAGGAGTTGATTTATCAACAGCAACTCTGGGAGGTTTAATGCTTAGTTAATTCACGGTTGAAACATAACTTATTTAGGTCTACTATTACTAGACAGCTGAGGCTGTTCGTAATTTAGAGGGCTCTTTTGCGAAATCCCCTTGTGCCTATACAAATCACTTTTTTCTATTTGAAAATGTTTTAACTGAACATCGTGTTTGTTCTAGTGTTGAATTTTATTGTAAATTCCCCGTGTTATTTATAAACTAATCCAGTTGTAAATTTGCCAAATGTAAATGTAAAGTGCGTTTTGATTTTTAACATGTTTGTTCAAAAATAAAACCAGGAGTTTAAAACCCAGTTGGTTTACTCGTCTATCGTTCGCTAGAAGTAAGAAATTAAGACAATTCTCTTAAACTTAGCTTAGCTAGCCTAATTTTCCCACCTTGGTGGCAGCGTTACCGCTTATTATTACAGTTAGCCTACAATATTAGGACATGTGTAGCTCCATTCCCTACGTCGGGACGGTAGCTGTTGTGCTTATTTGAAACAAAAAGTACCCCAAAGTAATAGTAAGAAGATCAAGTTACACCAGGCGAGCGGCGATGTTACAAGCACCTACCCCGTCGTAGCATCCGCCGTTACAAATGGTGGCAGCGGTGGGATGAACAGGTGCTGTTCCTTCAAGCGTTTCCCCCCTGCCATGCTACTATGCCATTTGTGTTGAACAATTCTTCAACAACAAGGATGTCCGTGACTGCGACACCATAGTCACAGAAGTAGACGCCCGCATTGTAGTCAAAATCAATGCCGAAGCAGACGTCAGCATTGCCGCTAAAATCAATGCAAATCCCGATGTCCGCACTGCTGACAAAAACAGTGCCCGTCATCAGCGCCCGCAACTAAGCCGTTCCGGAGCCGAGAAGCAAGGATAGCAGACCCCCCCCGGTCTTGGAAATCAACAAGCCATGGACCGTAAACAGCGAGGAGGATTTCACCACTCGTGGGAAGAAAGCTCCGTCGCCGTATTCAGTGGACCTTGGACAACGCCAACCATCGTCACAGTGAAGTAAGCCTTCAACCAGACGTCCTACTGCAAGTAGAAGTGTGCTAGCCGATTCATTCGTCAGGTGGGAAGTTTGGATTTGGACTAGACTGACCGCACAGTGATTGTGTACAGGGTAAGTGTGCATAAGATATGCTTAAGGCCGCCAAGCCGAGTGTTATGATTAAGAGCCTTTTAGGTATTTTAGTTGTTTATACACCTGAGTGCTAGGAGGTCTGAAATAAGTGTATTTCTTGCTAAAACTTACAGTAGTTGGGAGAGAAGTGCTTTTAGTAACTCGCTCTGCTCAATTTAAAGTAAAATTAATTTGCGGCTGCATTTTAATGAAGTTTCATTTATAAGAGTTTTATTTTGAAGCTTAAAAGTTAAAAATGTCCAACATGGACGATTTTGAAGACGTCATTCATGACATTCAGTATAAAGACTTGAAAAAAGCCTGTTTAAAATTAGGCTTAACCGTAACGGAGACAAGACACGAATCCGTAACTATTTTGAAAAATGCCGTCGAGGAAGAAAGGATTTCCGTTGACGAGCTCTCTGACGAATTAGCCCCGGCTATAGAGAAAAGAGAAGCTGTAATTTTGCAAAAGAAAGAGTTAGCAGCCAAAGAGCAAGAGCTCGCGCTGAAAACGGAAGAATTAAGGTTAAGAGCTTTAGAAATGGCGGATGTAGAAAAACGCCGAGCTCACGAGGCAGCCGCCGTAGATAAACGTATGGCGCACGAACTAACGTTACGGGACCAAGAGGCCCAAATCAGGGATAGAGACGCTCTATTAAAGGAGCAAGAAGCACAAAATAGCGAACGCGCTAGTGCTCGTGAATTATTAAAATTAGATAAGCAGGTCGAACTAGCTAGGCTAACGGCTGCAAATCTTAGTGGTAATTCCAGTCCAAGTAGTGGTTCTGTAACACCCCCAATTCATAGTGTTCCCGTAAATAAACCGGGTAAAATTGCTGACGCTGTCAGACTTGTAAATAAATGGACTTCCGAATCGGAAATTAATAGTTTTCTAAAAATATTTGAAAAAACTATGGAGACACAACGTATAGACAAAACAGAATGGGTCGTCGGACTACAGCCCCTTCTCGGTGAAGTTTCGATTAAAGTATGTGATCAAATGTCGATCCTAGAAATGCATGATTATGAATTAGTCAAAATCAGGTTACTGGAAAGGTTTGTGCAAACTAAAGAAGCCGTACAAGCCCAGTTTCGTTCCCTCGAACGTAGCATCGAACAATTGTTCCACGAACATGCGTTCGCACTCGAAACCCTATTTTCAAGATGGGTGTCCCTAGCTGAAGTTAATGGCAGCTACGACAAAGCTAGCTAATTTAGTTATGCTTGAACAATTCACGAAATCATGTCCTATTGCACTGCGCAAGTGGTTGCCGGACCAAATAAAACTTGGGACGTTGCACGAAGCAGCCAAACTCTGTGATGAGTTTACGACCAGAAATAAACAAATTTCTGCGGACATGGCCCCTAAACCAGGGAAGGCACAACCTAGTGCATCGTCATCTGGACCAGCTTCTAAAGCTTCCTCCAATTTTCGAAGTGGCCACCGAGCCTCTTTCACTGCAGCTAAACCGGCCGGTACTGCAGCCTCTTCTGCCGATCCGAGTAAAGGAGACTCGGCCCGCAGCAACTACTCCAACCGTGAGTTTGACAGGCCTAGAAGGCCTAAGTTTGAAGGTATCTGGTTTTTTTGTAACAAAACCGGACACAGAAAAATAGAGTGTCGTGATCGTATTGCTCAAGAGGGAAACCCAGCCTCTAACGCAGAGTGTAACTTTGTTAGCAATAATCCTCCCGAATTGGTTCTTTCCAAACACATTCACGAATGGACAGTGAATGGTGCGAAATGTCTGGTCTTAAGAGACACAGGCTCGACACACGATGTCATTTTAAGGGATTTTGTAAAGCCCGAGCAGTTTACGGGTGAATATACCCACTGCCACAACGCTCTTTCAGAGCAGACGACCGCTCACGCAATTGCCGTGATTGAAGTTGAAACGCCCTACGGTAAAATCCAATCCGAGGCCCTCGTTTTGGATCACGTTGGTCCTCATTTCCAAATGCTTTTGGGAGTGCCCTCGCAAACTGTATTAGAGGAAAAAGGTTTAAAGGCCCTGCCCCCTTACTCTAATGCCATTACTCGTTCCCAAACTCGTATGGAACAGCAGCTCCCGATATCTAAACCCAAATATCGTGAGATCGAATCTGAGAATGAAGACGACTCAGATAGTGACTCTATTTCTAGTGTAGTTTCCCCTTCCCAGGAAGGTTTCGTTTCTCCTAAGGTTGATAGCTTAGATTCAGCTATTTTAGGTCCCCAGTCAGATCAGTTAAATAAATTACTGAGTGTTGATAAACCCGAATTTGCCAAGTTGCAGTTAGACTGCCCAACTTTAAAATCATGCTGGCAAACTGCTGAGCCAGTGTATGATTTTATGTTTATTTTTTATAGCATCTCCGTCCAAACTCCGACCGTAGTGTAACGGCGGACGCTACGACGGCTTAGGTGCTTGTAACGCCCCCGGTTTCCCTGGTGTACGTGGAGTTTCAGCTTGAGGTTTCTACGGTGTTTACGACGACTTTTTTCGTTATACAACACAG
>JAHWFP010040357.1:27141-56293 GCA_023313725.1 Lithobius niger
GAAAGTACAAAGTTAGGGTTTTTGTAAAAGAATACTGTCAAATGAGGCGTCCCGCCACTTAATCGTTCGTACAAGTCCGGATTATGTCCAATTGCCGCGTCTTTTTTTTCTGTGTGACGGCCAAAAACACCTTGCCGTCCACCCTCAACCTAGGCTACGATAGCGGTTAGAAGAGAATATTCTGTGAACACGTGATAGAACACCGGCTCTATTTAACAGCAACTAATACCACTAGAATGGTTTTAGGTTACCAAACAACTTGTTTACATAGGCAATTTGACACTGAAGGATTTTGAGATAAGACCCATAACTTAAACATAATAATACAACACTGGGAGGTTTGAGGATAAAAACGCAACAACCTTGTAACGACAGTGCTACCTTTCGCACTCAGAGGTGAGACAGACGGTTTTTTTTTGGGAAGAAAACCATTTCGTGTAAAACTTAAAGAAGAGCCAACCGGGGACAGATTGCAGCTCCCGTAGAATATTCCTAATGAATATTTAATTAGTGTCGTTACATTCTTTGTCAATATTCTCCTACAGAGGGAAACGTTGATAGTGACAAAAAGAGTAAAGCATAGGCACTTAAAATTTAGGTGTGAAGGCCAAAACGGGAATTAACTGAGAGTTACTTAAGGACTCAACAGACCAAAATGACAAAATTAAAAATGCAGGTAAAAATAATTTTCAGTCAATTTGTACTGAAACGAAACGTTTAACAATTAAATGTTTAACGAAAATGCTGCCTTGATGCAGCAACAATCACTAGATGCTTTCCAGGTTTGTCCAGTAGAATCTGAAGTTTTAAAATTAAAATTCAGCAAATACACTATTTTTAGGTTTGGTTGCTCCTAGATGGAGCCACGGTTGTAGCGACAAACTACACATTGTTTAAAGAAAACATGCACGGGAAATTTACTTTGTTAGATTTCCGGTTTACTTGTAACAAGAAAAAAAAACTCTTCTAATTTAGAGAAAACTACTTTAGGTTAGATATTAAACCTTCGTTTTATTGGAAACACCAATTCAGTGCTAGAGCCATAATAAATGCATTTATTTCCACCCTAGACTGACATAGAATTCACACTAAAACATCGGTCCTACTTTTAACAAAAAAAAAGGGACTGGGGAAACACTAGGTTTAAGTTTTTTATTTGCTTAACACACTGACTTTAAATTAGATTAAAATTCAGACAACTTTACTTTACCAAACTCTGGGAAAAAATCAAAGCTTATAGGGGGAACACTTTTACTACCAACCTTTAAATTATTTGTTTCCAACTTATGGTTGGGGGAAGTTAACTCACGTAACTTAAGCCATTCGTCAAAGCTAAACTCGCTAACTTTGGGTTTATCTGACATGACTAAACTTTTGTTTATATCACTAGCTGACAAACTTCGTTTTATTTTGCCTGTAGGAGGCAGGTTCAACGTATTTTCCGTTGATTGTTTACGCCAACAAAGATGGCGACAGTCCATCCTTTGGTCAAGGGAGGGAACTTGGGTCTCATTATCTCGTAATGGAATGACTTCTGAAGTTTTCAGCAGACCCCTTTCGTCTGCGCTTGAGGACTTAACGACGATAGGCGAAAGCACTGTGGGGGTTTGGGGCTTGACCAATCCCGCGGGGCTGGTTTGATTACGGGGCCTTCTACGTTTCTTTGATTGACGTGGGCCGTTTCTGACGGGGGGCGTAGCCACCTCGGCTGGCACTGGAGAAAAATCACGGGGCGTGGCGATTACTGGTCTGCGCTGTTTGGTTAATGATTCTAATCCTGTCACGCCCAAAACGACATCGTAGAACGAATTTTTGAACGGTGTAATACACGCTACTGTTTTTACCACTGTGCCATCATCTAACTTTAGGATTAGATTTACTTGATCTAAGGTGAACACTTGTTTACACAAGGCAGTTTTACATTTAATCTTACGCTTTAAGCGTGGCCAATTTCTGGCGAGCCTGGCGCTAACTAGCGAAACTGTGCTTCCGGAGTCGCATAAAATAATAATTTTATTTTTCCCTATGCTACCGGACAGAGTACTAGCCTTAAGAATTTTACTGGCATTTTTCCCCACTGGGAAACATGCGTTTACTTACTGGGGTTTCGAGTTAAGCTCGGGGCATTGACTACGAAAATGTTGGGGAGAATCACACGTAGCAGCGCCTAACTCGATCTTGATTTAGGTTAGTTTTTTCACTAGCACTAAAGTTTATGGCAGGGTTCCCTCCAGGGTTATCTGCGTTCACACTGACAGATCCGGCCGGATTAGCTGTCGTGTTGTGGTTACGGTTGTGACCACGCTGTTGACCATTAGGTTTAGAACCTTGGTTCGACGCTACAGCTATGGGCTGTGTTTTGGCTGCACGAGTGGCAGCTTCGGTAGCAATCTGTTTATTGCGGGTTGTGAACTCGTCACAAAGCTGGGCCGCTTCGGCCAGAGTTCCTAATCTGACTTGATCAGGGATCCACTTTCTGAGATGGGTTGGACACGATTTATAAAATTGCTCCAAAAGTACAAGATTGACGAGTTTATCGTAATCACGGTTAACCTTAGCCAAAGTTACCCAACGAGTGAAAAGAGTTTCTAACTCAAATGCATAATCCTGGAATTGCATTTCCACACCTTTTTCGAGAGAACGAAATTGAGTTTGCAAAGACTCTTTAGTCTGTACAAAACGGGCAAGCAGTTTATTTTTGACTATTTCGTAATCCTGCATTTCAGCGTCTGTTAGCTGATCACAAACTTTAATAAAGACCTCACCGACGAGGGGTTGCAACGCCGTGATCCATTGGTCTTTAGGAATCTTTTGACTAGTTAAAGTTCGTTCGAAAATCTTAAGAAAACTGTTAATGTCAGTATTGGGCGTCCACCTATTTACTAGTCGAACTATGTCGGCCACTTTACCATGTTTTGCAACTGGATTCGGGGGAGTTGGGGGAGCACCGTTAGCTATATTTGGAGCGGGGTTAAGATTTAACGTCGCAGCATTTAGCTTAGCTAGTTCTAGCTGCTTGTCCAGTTTCGCTAATTCCATAGCACTGGCACGGTCTTTAATTTGGGCATCTTGGTCCCTTAAAGCTAGTTCACGAGTTCGACTACGGTCGGCCTCGGCTAAATCAACAGCACGTTTTTTCTCTGCATCTGCAATTTCGAGTGCTCTTAACTTTAATTCTTCTGCTTTTAAAAACAGTTCATTTTCTTTGGTGGCTAATTCTTTCTTGGCGAAAATAGCCGCTTCTCTCCTTTCAATAGCGTTAGCTAGTGCATCGGAAAGTTCACTTAAATCAAGTTTGCCATCTTCGAGGGCTGCTCGTAGGATTTGTTGGGATTCTGCTCTAGAATCACTGACTGTAAAGCCTAAGTTCAAACAGGCCTTCTTTAAGTCCTTGTTTGTGATATCACGAATGATTTCGTCTAATTCTTCCATTTCGGACATTTTGAGTCTTAATGGTTAACGTGGTTTCAAAATAAAGCTTTTATAAATGAAACAAAAATTAAAAGCAGCCGCTTAAAATTTAACGTTACTTTTGAGCAGAGCGAATTATTTAAAAGACTTCTCTCCCAAATCCAGTAAGATTGCACATAAAAATACACTTCTAAAACCTCCAGCACTCTGGTATATGAATAGCTAAATTGCATAAATGCTATCAACTACAACACTCGGCTTGGCGGCCTCTAAGCATATCCAGTGTACACTTACCCAGGGGTACAATCGCTGTACGGTCAGTCTGTCCTTCCGTTCCACCGTAGTACGGGAAGTTCGGCACTGATTTTCACGGGAGTCGATCGTCACTGGCGGGCGGTCAAATCCACGGGACTTCGGCGTTGCACGCAAAATCCTCGGCTTGGCTGTACGGAGCGTAGGTTTCCTTGCGGGCCTCTTCTCCTACAGCATCGGTTGGGGTTGAGACGGCTCTTGACGGGAGGACGTCCACGGGAAGCGGCAGCGGCTGCTTCCTGGCGCCGGCAGTTGTTGGAGCTGCGGCGGGGGTTGTACTTTTTATAACGTTAGTACTACTTCTGCTTCGTGACTTTTTAGCTTGTCACAGGCATCTGCTTCGTGGCCATGTTTGGCTAGACCACAGACATCTAGTTGGAAGTGGCTTGCATCCTTCTAGGCATGTAGCATGGCAGGGGGGAAAACGCTTGACGGGAACAGCACCTGTTCATCCCACCGCTGCCACCAGCTGTAACGGCGGACGCTACGACGGCTTAGGTGCTTGTAACGCCCCCGGTTTCCCTGGTGTACGTGGAGTTTCAGCTCGAGGTTTCTACGGTGTTTACGACGACTTTTTTCGTTATACAACACAGCATGGACACTGTCCCAGCATGGGGGATGAAGCGCCGGTCCTAATTAAAGGGGCCTAACCTTAAACTGTCGGTATCGCTGCCACCAACGGTGGATTTAACTGTTTAACTAGCTAAAATCTAAAAATGGGCTACATATTTAATTTTACACTAAAATACAATTAATCAAGTCTAGCAAACGACTGAAGCTTAAAACTCCTGGTTTTATTTTTGCGACAGAGAATGAAAGTACACTTTACATTATAGTTTGCTTCGAAAGCTTTTGAATACCAATTATTTAAATAGGCAACAAGTTTACATTTACATAAAGTAGCAAGTTTGAATATACACTTAGTATTTCATAAATTCAGACAAACACACTTGGTTTGAATAAAGTTTTAAATTTTCACATTAGAAAAAGTAAATCATGAGTGCTCCCGGAGACACCCGCAAGACTAAACAGCCGCCACTGATAGTAGTCTATCTGACAGTATGTTTCTTATGATCAACCGTCCAGTTATGTTTCTAAGTTTTCCAAGCACAAAAAGATCAACCTCCCTTAGTTCCCTCGAGAACTGTTCTAAGTAATAAAAAGCCCGGCAATTTTACACTTAGGCATCAGTTTGTTTCAATTTGCCTTCCACAAAGATCAAACCGTCATTTAGTTTAGATTAAAAATCCATTTAAAATAAACTGGAAAAATTTGGTTTTTAGGAAGAGAACTACTCTGACGTTATGGGGTGAAAGAAACCTAAGATGCCGCTACAGGCGTCACCACCATAATTTTCCCTAGCTAGAGAGTTAAGTTTACAATTAAACTAGAATTTAGAATATGGGGGTCCTAAATTAAACTTTCAAAAGCTAAACTACAACATACGAACCACTACCATCGTGCCCGGCATGGCATTCTCCGGACATGGCGTCTCCACTCCCGACTGGCGTGACCGGTCTCTAGCTTGAGATCTGTGAGCTGTGCTCTGAGCTGTAGAGGGATGGCAACTGGGGCTTTTTATGCTGGAGCAGCGGATTTTCTGGACCTTAGCGCGGACGCCGAGGAGAGCTGCGGGGGTCTGATTGGCTGAGGGCCTCGAGAACAATGGAAAGTGGGAGGAGAAGTCGGTTGAACAAAGGGACTGGGTGCAGAGCCGTTTGAAGGAGTAGGAACATGTAAAACGGAAAAAGATAGGCCTGTTTTGATTTTCACTCAATTGAACTTTCGGAAATGGGCCTTTACTTTGTATTATTGGCTACGGATTGAATATTTACATGATTGCAACGTGATTAGGCTCTTGTTAAAGCTTATTACTTGGCTTTGGGTAATGCCTAGAACATTACTATTAAATTAAACAAGCTTTAACGGTAAACTGTAGTGTTAAACACCACAACTAGTTTTGGCTGGGGGGGGGGGGGGCAAAATTGGGTAATTCGAAGTTTTTGCACAGTTTGACTTTCGGATTTGGTTTGAACAGATCTTTTAAAGAATTCTTTTAGTGTTTAATAGTAGATCAAGCTATTTGTAGGTTTCGGTGGGTCACAGTCAGGTCCAGAGGAGAACTAAAATAAACATATATACACTGAAAAATTCGTGTCCGGTAGAATGCCAGGTCGTAATGCGTTTATACGTTTGGACATATGGTAGCGTTTCTGGGGGTAAAAGAATATAAATAAAGTATAAATGCGGTTAAATAAATTAGCTTAATTGAATGCTATAACGCATTAAGTTACAGAGAACATTTAACGTTTAAAAGTTTAAAGTTAAAATTCGATCGTTGTGGAAATTTTCCATATGGATTGCGGCCGACAAACACAATAAAAAATATCACACTTCAAATTGGTTGTCTGTACAAACCTCATACAATACACTAAGCTAATATGTTTGGGCTTTTTGCCCTAAAAGAAAAGGATAAAATGAAGATACAAAAATACAGAGTTTTATAATGGCGGCCATGATGAAGGTGCGATGTGGTTGGTTTTGGTCAATCTTCAAATGTAGTTTTAATGGTCTTCAAGGTAGAAAGTCCGGATTTGGGCTTCCCCAAGAGTCTTGTATTTTGACAGGCTATTAAACGTTGAAGAGTATGTGGAAATCGGACCATTATTGCGAAAACGGCCAGATATGCCTCGGCGAGGCATTTGGGTGCCTCGAGAAAAAAAATTTCATTTTTGAAAAACAGGCGTTTTTCGCTGGCGCTCGTTTACAGTAGCGAACCTTTAAAAACGTAAACAAACTAGCTATCCTTCGTTAAAAACATGCCTTGTATATAGCAATCCGTTTCCCAAAGTCAAATATTTATTCTGTGCATTACACTTCGTTCCCCCCCCCCTCTCCTTCAATAGTTGCGATACCTAACGTCGTAGTTTATTTTAATAGGCCTAAAAATCACGTTGTTATAAGTTGAAAACTCACTTGCAGTCAAAGCCAGGCCTCCAAGTTTTCAAGTCGGCAATTCCCTTTGTCAATTCGAATCCAGCCAACCAAAACACTACTTCAATTCCGTCAGCCAGTCAGAGCGCTCAAGCTACCCCGGTCGTCCGCGCTGCTACTCCAACTTCCGGTAGTGACAGCTCGGCCGATTTGGGTCAGTCTCTCCTCCTCCAGATGTCCGACTCTCTTCCCCGCACCCCCCTCCGAAGCTATCCTCGGCGTCCGCGCCGATTTCCGGTAATGAGTATATAACCCCAAACCCAGAGACACTCGTTAGTACAGCTCAAGGATTCTCAAAGCTAGAGGTCGCTACGCCGGTCGGGAGTGGAGATCGTATCGTACTTAGTTTAGCTTTAAAAGTTTAATTTTTGGACTCCCATTCAAAATTTATAGTTTAAACTTAACTAAACCTCGTAGCTTTAGAAAGTAAATTTATGGAGTGTCAAGCCAAACGGCATTTCGGACGTTGGCAGCCATAATTTAAGGTTCACGGTCCCTTACTAAAAACCAGCTTTCATTATTTTGTTTCTTTAAACGCAGTTTAATGTAAACAGGGACGGTTGATCTTCGTGGAAGGTTACTTTGATTAAACGCTCGGATCCACTTTATAAGTAGCCGCGGCTCTATAATTTAAGGAGTTGACTTATCAACAGCAACTCTGGGAGGTTTAATGCTTAGTTAATTCACGGTTGAAACATAACTGTTATTTAGGTCTACTATTACTAGACAGCTGAGGCTGTTCGTAATTTAGAGGGCTCTTTTGCGAAATCCCCTTGTGCCTATACAAATCACTTTTTTCTATTTGAAAATGTTTTAACTGAACATCGTGTTTGTTCTAGTGTTGAATTTTATTGTAAATTCCCCGTGTTATTTATAAACTAATCCAGTTGTAAATTTGCCAAATGTAAATGTAAAGTGCGTTTTGATTTTTAACATGTTTGTTCAAAAATAAAACCAGGAGTTTAAAACCCAGTTGGTTTACTCGTCTATCGTTCGCTAGAAGTAAGAAATTAAGACAATTCTCTTAAACTTAGCTTAGCTAGCCTAATTTTCCCACCTTGGTGGCAGCGTTACCGCTTATTATTACAGTTAGCCTACAATATTAGGACATGTGTAGCTCCATTCCCTACGTCGGGACGGTAGCTGTTGTGCTTATTTGAAACAAAAAGTACCCCAAAGTAATAGTAAGAAGATCAAGTTACACCAGGCGAGCGGCGATGTTACAAGCACCTACCCCGTCGTAGCATCCGCCGTTACAGACTACGTGAATACCAACTTTGTAACTTCGGCTTGAGCTTTGTATATATCGACTTTAATTTCTTGATTTTGAGTTCCATAACCTCCTGGTTAGCAATCGAGAATGCACACCGTCGTGCAAGAGTAGCGAAGTAATTATGGACAGGATCCACATTCCGATTTACAGATGAAAGCTGGAGATAAATCTGCTTCTTGGAAAAGGAAATCGCTAGTATGCTCTTTAGACGCTAGAGGAGGATCAGTTGGAGTAGGCACGACTGGCACCGCCGAGTGGGACAGTCAAGGACAACAGAGGTGAGCAGAAGGCTGGGATGACGGGTTCAAGCCAAGAGGGACATCACAATTAATAGCAGGTAATAAACTAAAGACGTTCCTTAGCCGAGATCGATGGGAGACAAGACTCGCTCAACGCCAAGGAAGGCGACAGCGTGAAGGTCGGGAACTTTACGTGCTGGCAATGCCAGGCAGTGAGGGCGCACAGCCTTAAAACGCAGCACGAGAGCCAGGACAGGGGAAGAGGAGCCTTTTAACGACGGCTTCTTGAGAGAGCCACATAGTTTAGCCACGATTACTCGCTTCACTTTCTGCTTTCACCTTTCGAAAAACTTCCGGTCTTCAAACAAGGTGCATAAAAACAGAGGGCAAAGCACACATCTTGACAAGACGCGGTCTACAGAATAAAAAATGGTTTTTGTACGCCTTGATGGAGGGAAGCACGCATGTGCACTTTGGGGTAAGCGAGCTGGTAGCGGATTGGCTATTTTCCATCCCTAGTGGAAAAAAGCATTCGAAAAGAATGGCAAATATACAAAGTAATGTACATTTTCGCAGGAATAGAAACAAAAAATTTTGTTACTTACAGGGAGCATAGAACATGACCAAGGCAGAGTCTTGCTTCTCAATAAATTCATCAAAATTTGATTCTTCCAAATGGTGAAGGAATTGTGATCCAAACACGTCAGCCCAATACTGCTGTGGGGACTTCGGTGCTGGCATTCCAGCTTTCGGGTTCTGAGGGTCTTTCATAAATGAGACAAAATCGGCTTCCTGAAAGCAATGAAATAAATATTCTGGCACGTTAAGACTGCATATATGAATAGGGTTACATACAATGCTTAAAGCCCTTCAGTATAACCTGTACCTTCCTCATTATGATTTCAAAAATAGATGTCAGTTTATTTTTCTGCCACCACATGGTTCGAGACACTGCACGAGTTACTTCGTCATCTTTGTCTTTCAAACATACTTTATCCTTTTGTTAAATTACCGTAATATACATTAAAAAAAAATTGGCTTTAGTCTTAGCCAATTTTTAACTTGTGAAGACTGAAGTCCGATTACCTGTTATCATAGCCTTTCCATACTGTCTGAATAATCTTTAGTAACCCGTTTTTTTTGGGGGGGGGGATTTTTAAGTTTTTGTTTTAAACTATACTCGCAAACTTGAAACCACAAACACATGAACCCGCTAGTGTACTACACGATACTGCTGGCATAGAAAACAATTTTGATAACACAACTGAAACCAAGTACCGGAACCAGCATAATCAATCGGAATAATCTACCAATATATTTTTCAAACCAATATAGTTTGCCACTTACCGTTCTGCCTCCTTCGTAAGGTTTGACGATTTTATTGTAGCTGAAGTATTTGATCGTGGGATATCCTTGAACTTCGTTGACTGCACAAGTTTGCTGATTTGTTGTGCAATCCACAGCAGCATAGGCTACCTGCAACAAAAATTGATTTTGTTAAGCACTAAATTGTATTTGGTACAATACAGTAAAATCTGGATTATCCTAATCAACCTTAAGATGCAAAACTCAGAAACAACATTAACTTGGGTAGGATTTTGATTTGTGCATAGGGTTTACACTAACTTTGATCCCGACTAACAGAAACTATACCACGCCCCAATTTATTTAATACATTTAGCAATTCTGTACCAGAAATAAGAGATATCGGCAGTCCAGTTACAGATTTGGTTATTTGTCAATATCGCCAATACCTCACCATTAATGCCACAAATTAGATTTAGCAATTTCACTAATTTAACTTGCAAAATCGTTCAACCTACACAAGAATGAAAATGTGTTGCGAGAAGCATGATGTCTTTTCTGAATAGTTCCCACAGCAGGCGAAGGTGCCCCTTTCAGAAGAAATGGTCACAGTGTACCTTTCAGATAACTTCAATCTGTTGGACAGGTTCCGTTAAAATGGCGACATGTTCTGAATCATCACAGTCGGTGTCAGGGAAAAAACTGCATAGCCAAGCCGGGAAACTAGTAAACAACGATTATTTCGACCGGAACGCAAAAGAGCTTTGATCCCCTCAATCGATACAAAGGTTTCAAAATCCAAGCAAGATTTATGCGAGGAGACGCACCAAGTGACCAAGTGTTAGTGGCTACATAGTTTTGGAACCACAAGAAAAAGTAATCCGCCCGTGGCGGCCAAACGCGCAGAAACGAACACTTCTGTTCTTCACTACCAGTAAGAAGCGACCAAAAAAAGCCAGTCTATTGCTTAGCAAAACTGGATTGACGCATAGAAAAAAATGTTAAGACCGATTGCTTAAAGGAAAAAAGTGCAGCCAGTAAAATACCTAATATGGGTAAACAGTAATATCAATACTGACAGCTATGAAGGATTAGCTGTATCGGACAACCAGTTCTTTTAGAAAAACCAGCTCCAGGAAACCAAAATGTCCCCAAAGTTTCCCACCTATAGACACTACAAAATAAAATTTGACAATTTACACACGTAATGGTACACCTTCTCCCCATAGACATTGTGCTGCAACTTGCGAAGCAAACACTTCGTAGTTCGACTTGCCTCAATCATGGCGGCCTGCCAGCCTTCCAATCACTGCAGACTCAGGAATTGGACAGCTGCCAGCCGCCAGGTGGAGACACGGGTCCACTGCAACACAGTTGGAACCGGATTGAGCCTGTTTGCCAGTAGCCTCAGGCAAGAGCCTATTGTTCTGCCCGGGCCTGAGTGGGTATAAAACGGGACAATCGTGAGCTCGAGTTAATTGGCGTGTGGGATCTGACTGAAAGGTTGGATCCCTGACTACGAGGTGCAGCAGAAGGATAAATTCTGCTGATAGCCTAATATGTAAATGCTATGTGCAGTCCCCTAGCTATGCAGTAAGGAGTGAATTAGGATCAAGCATGGTGCCTTGTGAATAATCGTCCACTTCCTTAGCTACCTTACATATTTTGGGGGCCTAAGGGATTACCTAAATCTTCGGGATAGGAAATTCGTGGTTTCCAAACCTTCGGGATGGAAAAAAGCATGAAAAATCTCTGGCGCTCATAGTTGGTAGCTTTGCCATTGGGATTAGTGTACAACATTTTTTTTTTAAATGCTTCCGACTCGGTAAGAAGTTCCAATAAGGTGAGAAGACCAAATTTTGGGAAGGTTTTGTCTCCGGGTCCAACCTGTGTACGCGTTGTTGGTAACCTGTCGTAAAACCGCATTTTATAGACGACTAACATAACGTACCAATAATATTGACCACTTTCTTTTCCATTTTGTTGGGCATTTGGAAACTAAAGTAAAAAGGTAGTAGTGAAGCTTGCATTGTATGGCTTGGCGAAACACGTTATAAAATAAATTACGAATTATGGAGGTGACTGAGGACTCATCCAGTTTTATTACTGTTGAGTATCCAAGGAACCACTTTGCTTCTTACACTAACGAGAGCCAGCTAGTGTGAATAGCAAAAATCCCGTTCTTTTCTGCGGAAAATAACGTAAATCACGGTAGCCATCTGAATGCAGTCCGTTTCACGGAGCCGATATTTTTTTTAGTTAGGGACCATTCATAAAGTATGTCACGCTTTTTTTGGCCTTTTTTGACCCCCTCCCTCTCACATGTCACATTTTGTCACACCTACTTGTACCACCTGAAAAAGTATGTCGCACTGACCTCCCCCCCCACCCCCCGAAATTTTTTTCTTCTGTGAATGCAATTTTGTGGACCTGCACAAAATTTTAAAAACAGCTTATTTATCTACCATGAGCCAGTTAAAAATGAAAAGCAACAAATAAAGGAAAAGGAAATGAAAATAGTAGAATTAACGTTCTCTTCAACTGCTATCTCCAGACAGAGAGGGACAATTTTGCTAGGATATACCTAGGATCGTTGACATGCCACAATCGACAAAGAGAAAGAGCACATTTCCGGGGCGCTTCTATTCGCGAATGCATGGGTGGTAGGGGGGGGGGGAGAGCGAGGCCAGGATTGAGACTATGACAGCAACATTACCGAGGAAGTTGCCAAGCAACAGAGTTTTGTTCGGCAGTACAGACAGTCAGACAGCAGATTTTAGACGTAAAACTGTGCGATTAATTTTGCTATTTTGCGATTAATTTTATGTAGCTTTCCTTGACAAATTTTCTTCAAACATTTGGCTGCTATCACAAAGTTTTAAAGTAAGATGTAAATACACTAACACGTTCGTGTAGCCGTGGGCTGTATGTCTTGGGTAATAGTGCGAATCAAATGAAGCGGCTGTGTTTTCGGCGGCCATACCGTGCAAATTAGTCGCAAGTGCTTGCTTTCTCTCACGATCCCGCCGATACTGTAGTACAACCTTAACTCAACACTTCTACGAAGCCTTGAGCCAAAGCTCCCCAGAATAAATGCTATGACCTCAGACGGTGAGGTCTTTGAGTCCATGCAAACTTTAGAAAAGTACTGAGGCTATCGCACTGATATTTCCTCCATTTCAGATATTCTAGGCATTATATATGGCATGTCGTATTGTGGATGGAAAAACTGGGGGGGGGGGGGGAATTGAGGCTTAATGGCGCGTCGACAACTGGTTGAAAAACTGGTTGAAGAGAAAACCTTCAATTGAAGCCTTTCCAACCTAACATTCAGAATAAGCTACGCATTAAATTCAAAAAGGCACATGACTTGTTTCATTGAATGAAATGGCTTGTGCATTCCTCCTTCTGATGCAAGCAAGTGCAGATAGTGCTAGATAACGCTAGTTGTTGCCACATTCTGCAGACTTCCATTCAGTGAAAGTGCCACTTTCCTAGAATACTGGCAGGTTCAACCAGAAGCAGTTTTACAGCCTCTAACTTTCCTGACACCTGTGCACGTCAACGTACAGTTAGAGTATTACATTTTTTTCTTTTTATAAAATATAAAACTGTGACGTCACATTTTTGACAGACCCCCCTCCCCCATGTTACGTTTTGTCACACTGAACTGATCCCCCCCCCCCACCTTTGTAGCGTGACTTACTTTGTGAATGGTCCCTTAGGCCTAAAAACCGCTGAAATAAAATCACCGTTTTTCTTCGGAAAATAAAGTCACTACAATTATTGCAGGGGTGGAATGATTGCAAAAGCGACGAATGTAATTGTAAAGGTTAAAACTGTGAAGGTGCACATTTTAGCAATGAGTGAGAAATTCCCGTAGTGAGCTAATGAAGCACTCATTTAAGGTTTCAACCCAGACTGAAGTTGTGTAGGCGAAACAAGGGACCAAAATCAAAGAACGAACTTCAAAACAAAAAAACAAAAAAAAGAGGCAAATTTTTTTTCAAACGTGTGCGAATGAGTCAAGCAATGACTGACAGTTAAGCTGGTACCTCCTATTTCACGGCTGTTAGTAATGCGAAACTTGGACTTAAGTAACGCACGAAAAAGGTCGAAGACCTTGGAAAGTAGAAATACTGCCTTGGTTATAGAAAATGGGGAAAATTTTGATACGTATTGAGTGGACGATGGGTTCCAATTCGGAATGGATTTATTCAGATTCAAACTTGTCTCCACTAAGATTGCTTCGTCAAAATATTAGGAATGAGCAAAAAGTCAGAGCTAGACATCGCTAATTTCGAACTGGAGTAAATAAAAGACAGACGATTTGTGAAGTTAGTCCGAAAGGAACTAAGCAAATAGGCGACTTGACTGGATGCAAATTTTTTTTTCCGTTTCGGCGTGGAAGGAAAAGAAGCAATGTTGTGTCCAGGAAAAGTGTTTTTTTTTTTATTCCGCGTGTTTCTGGAACCGGAAATTGGTTGCTTGGAATACGGATGGGACATACGGTGACAAATTGGCGAAAGAAAAGCAGATTCGTCATTCGTACACCCCCCCCCCCAAGTCATAAAGGCATGAAAAGTAAAAATTTGTGTCAAGTGGATGTTGGGAACGGAGGGCTGTAAAAAATAGTAAATTTAGAGGCGAAGATGGCTGCTTAAATTATGAATTGTTACGGACATGACTTTTGAAGGTTGAATGGTGATAAAGGTTTGTTCATTTCGATACAAAAATTCAGATGCGCAGTGGGGCCTTGAACACTGATTTAACTGAACCAAAGTATGGGTGTTGAAAAATGAGAAATTCTGTAGTAGACTGTGGTTAAAACTGAATTTTTTTTTCAAAACTGGACCTTGTCAGGTTCATTGTCATGCAATTAATGTAATTGCAAAAGGCAAAAGGCTTACAATTGAGGACGGTAACGTGGCAACCAAAAATGAGGCATCAGTCCACAACCTTGTTCAGGTAACAAAACCTGGAATAAGAGCGTGAACAGGCTTCCACATTTTGACCCGTTTGTCGCATATAAAAAGAAAGCACATTTTTTTTATTATGTCGTACAAACGAAGATCGCATCCTCATATACGCTGCATGCAGATTTCTCAAATCTTGCACGCAGGAATATGTGCGGTGGCGATCCAGTAAGAAACTTATTTTTTGGACTGGAAGAAATCTAAAATAGGGTGATTGCTGATGACTTCTATGCAGAGCAAATCAGGTGAAAACCACGGATTAGCTTTGCAGTGAAGCACCTGTGCGGCTCATGATTAGGTTGAACGAACGACCATGGGGCACACAGATGGAGACTAATTTAAAAGGCAATTCGGAAATGCAATTTTTGAGAGACTGATGTGAATTATTTTAGTTTCACGTAGTGATTCAGTTCAGTGGCAGACACATTGTCATGTTGTTTGGTCTTTTCGAAGCCAGTAAAACAACTACAGTGTGTAGGGCAAAAGGCGTGTAGCACGATCCCAGACGGAATGGTTTATTCCATAGGCGCGGGATGGAGTGCTTTACTCTCGGCGTCTGGTCGCTTTGCATAGTGACGTGTGGGATACGACAGTAGTTCTTTTAAATGTGGGAGAACCTCAGTGTGAGGACCTCTACCCGCATGCAGGATGTCAGTGCGAGGCCAGCTCTACGTAGTGTTTTTGGTTAAAGCTGTAGGCTCGCTCAAGTGGCGTTTGGCCGATTGCACTTTTCCAACACGCGAGTGCCACGATCTAAGGGCACAGTCTATGAAAATGGATTGGAGAATTAGGTTGAAGGAACGAATAGAGGTAGAGTGTTCGATGCGTGATAGGGTAGGAGGTCTTTGGCAGCCAAACCCCCCTTGAAACCAAAGGCACTCCTGATCACCGCAATTCCGGAATTCTGCTGAATGTTTGATCATTACTAGCCCGGCAGGTAAGCAGTAAAAGGGCGAAATAGACTTTTTTCTGTAAACTACAGAAGGTAGTGGAGGGAGTGCCAAATTTTTCTCTCCTTCACTAACCGACTAGTTGCTGGACGTGCTTTGCACAAACTTGACGGTGGCTACCATTTGCTCGTCTGCTCGAGAGAGCATAACCGATAGATGGGACCACCAGGAAGTCATCAGAGGGACGTGTGGGGCACGTGTGTGGCTGTGTGGAAGACAGAAGATAGACTGTGTGTTCTTGGACTTTGGGGAAGTTTTTCCAAGCTGTGCGTAGTTTGGTAACTTTGGAAGCAGAGTTTGTGGACTTGGAAGTTTCTTCAAATTGTGCGAAGTTTGGAAAATTGGGAGAAGTTCGGACTTTTGTTGTTGGGTGGAGGAGGACTGCATGGGTGGTGCGACAGCACGATAGGACTGTGATATTGTGGAACTGTAGCTGCGATGCCGACTATGCCATCATGGGTGGAAGTAGCTGTGGAGGAAGATGGTGGCCACGAGTGAAGGCAACCACGTGGTGTTTGGATGCTCATTCTGGAGTGGTGTTGTGTGTTTCTGCGAAGCAGTGAACTGCGAAGGGAGGTGCGTCGTGATATGCTAGTCCGACAATGGAGGTTCGTACAATCATCCTAGGAGGCATGGGGATGTGGGCCTGCACACCCAGGAGGGACCCTGAGCAGGATGCTCGAACAATTTCATTCCGTTGGAAAGCATGGCAGTGTGTGGTGTTGAGCTGTTGGTGAGCAACAGGTGGTGGTGTGTTGAGGAAGGTGTTTGAGAGGTGAAAGGGCCCTCTGGGAGGACTAACTGTCGGATGCTGCAGGTGGAAGGAGTGCTTGAGTGTAGGTCCACTAATGGCAGCCCTCTGGGAAGCGCCATGGCAGGCAGGTGCTTCAACGGCTGGTTGCGGAAGATGGGTGGAACTTCTGGAGAAGCTTGGAGGCCAGTTGGGCATACTTTCGTCTGTTGTTGGGTTTTCGTTGTTCATAAAGGGGGATAGGCTCCCTATAGTATGGACAACAACAGGCGGCGGTGGGCTCGCAAGAGTCCGGGGGCATGTAAAATCATAACTATAGTGTTGAGGAGATACTGAAGGCCCCCATGACACGAAGGGCGAATGAACGTCCTACCGTGGTACCATCTAGTCGGCGTTATGTCGGGCTGTTGGATTATAGACCTGTTCTGGTTAAGTGGCACAGTGTGGTACGTGGATGAACACACCTAAGGGGTATCTTGAGGAACCTGTCGCGATTCTTAGGTTAGTTATTTGCCCAAATAAAGTTTCCAACATTTTAGCCATAATCGCGAGTGCATGAGTTAAGTTACGATAGTTTAGTTCACAGCAATTTGCTTAGTAAGAGTTACGATAGTTACGATAGTTTTATGGTTACGATAGTTTTAGACCTTTGTGACTATAATTTAACAAGTACGCGGTTTGTTCATCATAAATTATTAAATAAGAAAGAAATTGGCTTACCGTCCAAAATCGAGAATTTTCCTACGAGAATTTTCCGACTATAATATTCCTGTAACCACGCGTGTAACCACGGGAACACGCGTAAGAGATACATTGTTGTAGGAGCGGCCTAGGATGCTAGACTAGATTCAGTAGGGTCGATCCACATAGGAGTTGGCCTTTATTCAGGAAGTTTTGTATCTCGATGGACGTTAACCATGTAGTTAGTTAGTTAAATTCCCCTCGTTAGGGGTGATAATGATGTATTAAGTCTACTAGTTATAAAAGTTATTGATTACTCGTGCTGCATGAGCTCGAGAATGTGCAGATGTAGCATTGTTGAATTTTGTAATGCTAAATTGAAGAAGAAATAAACTTCACTTCATCGGCTGGGTTCAAACCAGCAACATCTCTTCAATTTTGCCTCCTGCTTCCCTTCTTTGCCAGGGACACTTTTTAGGATTAAATGCGGGCCTACTAGGCGAAGGATTTAGGGCTAATTTTGGGCCTCACTAGGACTTTACTTTGCCATAATGTTGTAAGTGCATTGAATGTGAGAAGTTGGGCGTAACTAACATGTGATTTTCTTACAGTAGCAATTTCGGTTGGACTTTGGTTGGTGTGAGTATGCCCCCACCTCAAACCTAATTCCTCCTTAGCAACTAAGTAGAGTAAGAGCCGAGGATAACGTAGCCTTGCCGTATTAGTTAGCAAGATAATCGCTACACCTCGAAGGACAACCTATGTAGAAGGCTGCCTAGTATGTAAGCCCCACCCAAACCCTAACCTAACTTGATTCAGTCTCATAGCTTTCTCACTGCCGTTTCCGGACAGAACCAAGGGTTTACGGGCTCCTGGTACGAGGTATTCCCTGCACAGGCAAGGCTGGTGAAAACGGTCAAAGTTTGCATGAGGTCAGCGATAGGCCTATGCAGATCAGACTGTCGTTTGCCCCTAACCGTGAGGTTAGATGGTGGTCGCTATCGACTGGGTCACCAGCCAGTCGGCTCAATGTACAGTCAGGCCTACATAAACACGAATGCAGTGTGCATGTGAGGGCGTAGCTTTCCGCGATCGTAGCACCTTGAAAAGAGGACATGCGGGAAGCGGAGAGGTGTAGGATAAGGGAGGCACCCTGGAGCTCGCAGTGCGTTGTGAGTTGGGTGGACGTCCTGGACGTGCACGGATCGGTAACCAGCCTGGGTTGCGCCCTCTCATGGGGAGACCGAAGGTTACGAGTGGTTGTTTCGTCGTCGGTGGTCGTGACGAAGGAGGATGTTAAGTTTGTGTGGCATTAGAGAACACTTGTTACGTTTTCGGCGGATGGACTGTTACGTTTGAGTTCTGCGGGGGAGAAGACGTTGGTGGGGTTTTTTGTTACGTTTTGGTTTGATTTTTTTTTCGTAAATTTCATTGTTATTGTTATGTTTTTGCAACTTTGTTAGCAAAGGAAGTTGCAAAAGATCGTTGTTAGGGAAAGTCTTGAAACTATGTAATTAGGGCTTTTTCATTGAATAAATTGTTTTTCAATCCTGATGTTTGAACAACTTAACAGGATAGTTAGGCAATGCATTGCATCATACCAGAGGACGATCTTTCCTTTGCCTAGGTAAACACTTAGGGAAGGGGAGATGCAACCAGCTTACATGATCGGCAGCACGCAACTCACGAAGCACTTCGTAGTTTGACTTGCCTCAATCATGGCGGCCTGCCAGCCTTCCAATTACTGCAGACTCAGGAATTGGACAGCTGCCAGCCGCCAGGTGGAGACACAGGTCCACTGCAACCCAGTTGGAACCGGATTGAGCCTGTTCGCCAGTAGCCTCAGGCCAAGAGCCTATTGTTCTGCCCCGGCCCGAGTGGGTATAAAACGGGACAGAATCGTGAGCTCGAGTTAATTGGTGTGTGGGATCTGACTGAAAGGATCCCTGACTACGAGGTGCAGCAAAAGGAAAAATTCTGCTGATAGCCTAATATGTAAACGCTATGTGCATAGTCCCCTAGCTAGGCAGTAAGGAGTGATTTAGTATCGAGCCTTGTGCCTTGTGAATAATAGTCCACTTCCTTAGCGACCTTACAGTGCAGTGAAGGAAAATGACATGCAGGAGATCACAATATGAGGGACGTACCCCCGACTATTTCATTTTTTAGTTTTCTGTTTACATATTTTCAAATGAAGTTAGTAAAGCCGTAGTTACCCATTTTAAGTTTTTTTTTTTTATTTCGTTAGTTTTGGCTCCCACAGTAATTAAGACAAGAGATACGAGCTGGATGGAAATCCTATGTGGTGTTGCTGATCCTTCGCTGTAGTATATTTTAAATAAAAAAAAAATTGTCATTTACTTGGAAAAAAAAAACTGATCACTTTAAGGACTTTTCACAACAAAATTTTTTCAAGGACTTTTCCCCAATATAAAGGAATGTACTCAAGGCTGATCGGCCTTTAAATACGGCCCAATTTACTTACCATTACAACTTGTGAATAATGTGAAGTCACACTTTTAACGATTCGTCCATTCTCTCATATTTTGACTGAACTAAAAACTTGTTGCAGTAGATGGCGGTTTGCTTATTTTTTCCGTTACTTAAACCATTTCTGGCCCCATTTAGGGATTTAAATTGTTTGACGCCATTTTGTTTTGCGCACCCCATCCTATGTTTACAGTGTTATGAAACATACATCTTAAGGTTGCAATTTTTTTCTGTTACTTGAACCATTTCTGGCTCCAGTTAGGGTTTTAAATTGTTTGGCGCCATTTTTTTGGGCACACTAACCTATGTTTACAGTGTTATGAAACTGACATCGTAAGGACTACACTGTACCCCAATTTGGACCAATGATTGTCAGACCTAAATTTTTGGTGAAAACTACACTCGTGTAAACACCACAAGTCATAAAGGGCACCTTCTTACAAAAAAAAAACACTACAACAGGACAAGCGTGTGAAGCTGTTTACATCAGTGAGATGCGCTGACAGTTACAGACAAGTGTAAAGGGTCACGTTATGGCCACCCTCAATGTGGTGATGAATGTTTGCTCTTATAATAGCAGGTTGGCAAGTAATCGAGGACAACCTCACTAAACTCATTTTAATGAAATGTTAACCGACGAAATGCAGTCACAACAATGAAACAAAGGAGACTACAGACAAAACAATGCTTTACATAAAACTGCAAACAGTTTGGTGAAGCAACAAGGTAACAATGAATTGAATAAGGCTAAAAAGGGGTAAGAAGAAGGGACCACACCAACGGCAGCTTTAAGTTAACAAAGCAGAAGCCTAACTATGGCCACAAAATATAAGGCAACAGGCAGCAAAAGAGTGCCTGTGTCAATACGAAACCAATACCTTCGTAATGCTGTCTAATAGAGCCAAAGTTGAATAGTTTAAAAGTTGGTTGAGTAACAATCACGGCATGCGGAATGGTTGTTGCTTCGAGAAACAGGCAATGCAGCCACACTGACAATAGTCCTAGATTTAAAATTTTCCTATGATCAAACACCGCCGGAGACAGAGGGTGGTCAGTTAGTTATTTCGTGCTGCCCAGTAGTGTCTAGCTAGATGATCTGCGTCGGTATAGTTAGTTTTATTGTAAGGCACTTTATGACTAGCAAAGCCGGAGGCGCAAGGAGCAGGGGGAGGAGTGACAGGGGGCGGTTGGAGAGTTTCCATTTCATGCTGCCCAGTAGTGTCTAGCAAGATGATCTGCGTGGGTACAGTTAGTATTATTGTAAGGCACTTATGACTATTGAAACTAACATGGATTGACTCCCTTTATTTTGTGGTGCTCTTTAATTTTTTTATTAAATTTTTATTAAAAATTTATTAATATTTATTTATTTATTATTTATTATTTCTTTCTTTATTTATTATTTTTATTTATTTATTTATTTATTTATTATTTTTATTATTTTTATTAAAAATAAATTATTTTTATAGATTAAAAGTGCCACGAAAACAGTGAAGCGGGCAAACTATTTATCTAAGGTGCTGAAAAATCCAACAGAAGTAGTCAGTAGCCCTAAGCTTTTCAATGAAGAAAATTTTGCCTATTAATGTTTCCTTCTAAGTAACACCCTCCAGTTTCAAAAGTTTGTTCAAGTCATAAATCCTCATTAAATTTGGTACACACCTTACAGTACTTTCGATGTAATGCTCTGTAGGCGATTGGAAATTTCTCCCCTACAAGAAAATTTAACTATTTGGTTCAGTCACCTTCTGTTCATATTGAGAAAACGCTTATGACCAAAATAACTTCTGTAAAGGAACAACTCCATACATATATTTATAAAGAACCATTTTTCAGCACCATACAGGTTTTGACATACTAATAACCATCCAGATAAGGAACCAATTTCTACAACATTGTACGACCAAGAAATCGATGAATCAAACCAAACCATAACCCAAACTACAACCCAAAATAACCATAACTCACAACCATTAAAATGTTTACAATAAAAAAAAACTGAACATTTTACACCCCACAAAAGACTTCATCAGGGGCACTTTATTTCCAGGGAAAGCCAAGGCAAGGCCTAACCAACAGGGAAGACCAACACAATATCCTTGGTAGTTTAATTATCTAGACAAGGGGCACCACACCAAATCACATTTTTGTACTAACCGACGTTACCCTTCATCTTACATCATTTCACATCACAAAAGCTAGGGGAATGTGTATAAACATCTCAAAACAATTATTCAAACCTAAAATGCTCGTCACAGACACGCTAAAGCGGCACAAGATCCATCGTAAAAACCCATTGCACCCACAACAAAATGTTTGCGGAAATTTTTCATTTGTTTCGTTATTATTATCAGTTAGGTAATACGGCAAAGTTAGGGGTTCGCATTTCATACTTCTGGTTGGGGGTTACCATTAATAACATATACAGTACAACACTTTATAGTTGACATGAATTCATGCAAACTAGCAGATGAATCATGAAATGTGGCAAAATCGATTATGTACGCCTGGAGTTAACAGCAACCCTCGCTATAGCGGGACATGGAATTTTCACATAAATGAAAACAAATAAAGCCCTTGCGATAATATATAAATGTCCTCTTCACCATTTCTAAATTTTATTTTAGAACTTTACACCCATATCCCTCGGTTTTGGATGGGAATGGTGTTAGAATGAAGAGTGGCATCGGTAACAAAAATGTAGTGATTTGGCTTGATGCACCTAATTTAGATAAATATGCTTATAAGCAAACACCAACATTCCCTTTGTATAACAACAAAACATTGCACTCCTCTACAAAGAAGGTTTCATTTCAAGGCTTTTGAGCAGAAGAAATCAGTGCCACCTGCATTTCCTTAAGCGTGCTTTGAGCGCAGACTCGTACCAGGAATTCTTGAGTAGATTTCAAATATAAAAAAATATTTCACAAAAAAAAAAAATAAGAACAGCTTTACCACAACAACACTAATTTTAGAGCAAAACTTCCCAAAAAGTTAATAGCTAGAATTGTCAAGAACATTCTAATTCTAACCCTAACAAAACCACTAGTCTACCACAACATCCCGAAAAATCTACAATGAATCTACAAGAACCACAATGAATACTTACATTCAATAACTAAAGCAGGTGAAGGGTGATCATAGGAACTTGTAAACCAGAATAATTTTGAAGTAAATTAATTGGCAGCAGCCTGAAAGCCCAAGCTCCTCACTAGAGGACTATAAGGCCCAACTAAAACTTCCTCATTGAGTTTGGAAACAATCCGTATCCAGGGTAACAATTAAAACAATATAATATCATTACAACAACACTACTACGTCTAGTAGTTGATTTATTATTGGTGGAGCTTAATTGTTAGAGTGTAATTGTTGTCAGATGGGAGCTCACTGGCATACTGTATCTTTTAAACTATTAGAAAATGTAGCGGCGCTACCTGTCTCTTTAGGTGCCTTTCAGGTGAGACCGACATCTGGTGTACTGGCGATGACGTTGTTAATATTTACGGTGACTGTTTTTACTTTTGCGGAGTTTTACAGCACTGCAGTGGCTACTGCTCGATTAGGAGGGGAGCGTCCATGTCCTAACTACGTTTCAAATACTAACTACTTACTAATTTGCTGCCACCACGATGGGTGTTTAATAGCAGGCTGGGAGTTAAATAAAAATGGGTTTTGATTATCTACTCATGCAATTAAATCTCAACGAAGTCAACTGGTTGTTTAAAACAACGAAAGTTTTTTTTATTAAAACGTGGTTAACTTCCTACACTACATTGGAACTAAGTTAGTTACAAGAATTATCTCTGAAAGCTTTAAATAAAGCACACGATGATTTTACATTAAAATTGGCATGAAGTGAACAAGTTAAAAGTTCATACACTACAAAATTTCGACAAGAAAAGTTGTTTGAGTCACCGGACTCTCTAAGTTACTGAATGCAACGTTTACATTAGCAAAATAGTCACAAGTTATGTTTCAAAGCCAAGTGCTAAAGATCAAACTAACTAATGGTAAACCTGGTACACAACCCAAAAGACGTCTAAGCTCTACACTTTAAACCATTTGATTATTTAGAAGAACCTTTGTCTCTACCGGAAGTAGGTAAGACGGCGCGGACGGGCAGGATAGCAGTTCTGAGTGGTGGGGGAATTGAATACTGGCTGTGGATTGGAAGGGAACTTTGGCAACAAAGGAGGCAAAGGGAATTGCCGACTTTTTTGAATTGAGAGGCCATAGGAACTGAGTTTTCAACTCGCAACGTGGTTAGGCCTATGATTTAAAACTACGATATTAGGTATCGCAACTATTGAAGGAGAGGGGGGGGGGGATGGAGTTTGCTATTAAAATCAATATTCAAGTTTAATAGAAGGATGGTTTCTGCTCTAGTGCAATAGTTAATAGTAGTGGCTTTAGTTACAACTGGTTGAGGTTGCTATGGTCGGAGCTCTGAAATAAATACAAGATAAACACTTTTTGGAGAAAATATCCGGTAAAATAAAATAGTAAAAAAAATGCCGTTTTGGACAAGGTAGAGTTTGTGGGAAGAAGTTACGTTACTAAATTGCTTTTATAAGCACTAGGCAAAGGATTAAAATAAACCAGCTAGTTTGTAGATGCTAAAACGCATTTTGGTTTACAACATTATTGCATCCGCAAATAATGAAAAAAGGTGCAATCGACGTTTTCATAACAAACCAAGACTAGTATATTGGAGTTCGAAATAAAAACGCAGAGTGTGAGTACATATATGTGGTTCCTACAACAAACACTAAACTGGTCGGCTTTATGCCGGAGGAAAAAAATATAAATTACAAATTTACAAGTTTGTTGTGGAAAATGGCGATCGGCGATTGCGTGCGGTGCGCTCAGTTTGGAGCGTTTTTCAATTGGCTGTGGTTATTTGCAGGAGATGAATTTTAGAGTTCTGTTTTCGCAGAGATGAAGGTAAAGTCTGTGGCTATTAAGAAGTGAAGGCTGTGATCGTTTCTGTCCATTTCCCTAGGATTTACACAATTTTAAAGTATAAGGCTTAAGCACTTAGGCCTACGGCGCTAAGAAAAAAAATTGGTTCCCCGAGTTTTTGATCTTTGGTGCCGGGTATCCTAACCAATCTGGATTTTTGGCCAAATGCCTTTACAAAAACAAAAATAGCTCGTTTGATGTTTAAGGTAAGGTTTAACTGATCCGAAGTCAAAACAGCAAAGTAACACAAATAAACTGTCCTGTAAGGTTTCACATACTGCACTGTTCCTGTACTGTTTAGTCCATGTGAAACCTTACTGCTGTATTCACATGTTTTTACAGTGTTTACGTTAGAATACGATATGTCTGATTGGTTCATTCTACTTGGCTAAAGGACATCGCTGAAAAATCGTAAAAACCATACTTTTAGTGTGCTTAGTGCAGACCTACGAACTAATTCAGGGTTCGTGCGACTCCTTGAAATCCTGGAAATATCATTGAAAATAAAAATGAAAGAACAGTCCTGAAATCTTGAATATGAAATCTTAAAAACTGGTGCATGTATCAATAGGATGAACGGAAAGGAGACGACCGGACTATAATAATGATGAAAAATTTAGCCCCGAAAGTAGGCAAGTGTGTACCCTATATTATGCACAATATTATTCTTACAACAATTATTGTGAAAGTTAGGATATGGTTTTAATTTTATTTACGTGTGTAACGGTTGAATACAGCAGTAAGGTTTCACATGGACTAAACAGTACAGGAACAGTGCAGTATGTGAAACCTTACAGGAAAGTTTATTTGTGTTACTTTGCTGTTTCGACTTCGGATCAGTTAAACCTTACCTTAAACATCAAACGAGCTCGTTTTTGTTTTCTAATTCGTGATACTTTGACATACCAAGCTGGTTGTCTGCACTCGTTGCAAATGCACTGAATTTCGCTTGCTTCGCTCGCTCATTCAGTGCAAGTCTTTCTTTTGGAAGTTGGTTTGTCCAAGCTATTTATCAGCGGCTTTGTCCGTATTTGTAGTATAGGACGGCAAGCCAAATACGCAACGGACACCTTTAGCTGTAACACAATTCGATTCGATTTGTAATAAGGATAAGGATGACTCTTCACATGCGGGTAAATTGTTGGCTCACCAGCATTGTTAGTATTTGCTTACGCTTTCTGTCTAGCGTTTGCTGATGAGCATTGTTGCTTAAAAGCAATGTTTAAAACAATAAAAAGAATCGTACAGGGCCCCATAACTCCAGAACGAGACAACCAAATGAAATTTTTACCCCCAGAAGTAGTTCTTTCAAATGAGCTAAGAACCAGCTTTCTACGACAAATGGTTTAGTCTGTATAGACCATTGTATAAACGTGTTCCATAAAGTTCACCACCACCACCACCACCACCGTACAAGACAATGAAACTCACGATTCCAGCTGAAGTCCTGATATCCAATCGGAAATTAATAAAAGTTGGTACACGCGTTGAACAAGTCCCACAAGGCTTGCATTCCAAATTTCAGTAGAAAATGTTGAACGACGGCGGAGAAATTAAGCTTCCAAATTTCAGCTTTAACATGGGAGACCGAGGTCAAACCTTAGAGTAAAAGCCTTTACTAATAACGAGTTTATATACGATTTCAGCATACTGGTGTAAATTCCCCACGCGGTAGAAATCTTTGGAAATCGTTGGTAGCAAGTGTCTTCGGTCACTAAACAAGAATGCCACATCATTAAAGTTTGGGAAGGTGGCCTTTGTGCAGAAAACGTGCCCTCAATAACCTTGATTTGTGTTACTCGCTGCTAGCTACCTAGCTATGGTCAGAGCTCTAATGTTAATCATATCAAAAACCAAAACTGGTAAAAGGACCACCAAGTTCCGAATGGTTCGGCCTTTCAAAGGAGAGATATCGACACACCAAAACATTCGCCAAGTTAATCGCACCGCTTAATAGTTCAAAGGTTAAATGAAAACTAGAACATTGATACTTTCAGTAGCAATGTTCAAGTTTTCATTTAACGTCCAAAGTATTATTCGGTGCGATTAAGTTGGCGAATGTTTTGGTGTGTTGATATCACTCCTTTGAAGGCCGAACCATTCGGAACTTGGCGGCCACTTTTATCAGTTTTGGTTTTTGATATATCACTTTTTTTTTTTTAATTGTGTATTAGACTCAACTCCACTACTGTGCAGATGTGTAATAAAGTGCCACGTCATCAAGAAATTGGTTTTCAACACTTTGTTACTACCTTTTGCCTAGAGGTCGAACCATTCTCAACTTAGTCACCTCTTTATAGGTTTTTGGTTTGGTTTTAATTTTGTTGTAATTTGTTTTATTTAGTTAGTTGTGGTGTGTTGATATCACTCCTTTGAAGGGCCAAATACTCTCAACTTGGTGGCCTCTCTACCAGTTTTGGGCTTTCTTTATTTTGCATTGTTTTTACAGTTTATTTTTCGTCAATTGAACGTGAATACAATTCTTTGGCAACGTTGTTAGATTTATTGTTATACACTAGTTGTGTGTCTAGGCACGTACGTCGGTATACACGTTGTCAGTGTCCGAACTTTGGCAGTCCAATGAGAGATGATGCTGACAATACTAACATGGTTATAACAATACTTTCGTACTTACGTGCCTCCCACCCATCCCTGTTACACCCCCAGGCTCAAAACCATAAAAGGTATGCAGTTCGTATTGTACTGCACCCATTCGTCCAATTTCATAGCTGTCGATGAATAATCATAATAATAAATATCGATGAATAATCATCCTATGGGATTTAACATGGGGATGAGCGGACTAGCTAGCTAGCTAGTAACTAGTAGTAACACATTTGCAACATTATTCAGGGTCAGATTTTGTATTGAAAGCAGCTTAGCTGGCATTCCTACAAGAGTTAATTTTTGTCAGGTGGGTCATTGCTTTCGATTTCAACACAATTTAAGATTTGTACCGCATTATTATTTTTCCCCAAGTACCTGAAATGTGCCAAACTTTGCTTCAGGATATTAGACACTGACACTATGGCGTTGCGCTACAATGATATACAACCTGGACAATTGAATTGATGTGATGTTTGTTGCCTAACTAGCGTGTGTCTAGATTCTCATAGGGTATATAAAAACACGTCCACAGCTTTTAGGAAAAGTATGCATATCTAAATTTTGGCAAGCAGATAAAGAGTAGTATGAGGGAGTGTCTTTTTGTAAAGTAGGGGTTGCAGCTAGAACCATGTGGCCCTGAAGTGGAGCATAAATGCAAAATGATTGTTGTAACCATTGTTTGTATTGTTACCCAACAGTCTATTATAACGTGCTTAAGTGTTATATGGGCACCATTCAATACGGAAACAATTCACTAGAATTTTAACAAAATAACTATCTTGCAATTATTGAACTGTTTGCTTCAACGACTTGGCAAATAAACTAACCTTGGTTGCTGGTTAGATACCGTACAGTGAGTTTTATATTAGCACTGCTGGCAGTGCTTATTAGTTCGTTTGCACACGAGAAGTTTCAAAAACTAGACAGGCGGCAGCGGAGATGCCCCAGAATGCAATGCTGCAACATGTAACAATGCGGCAACAATAGGTGAGGTGCACAACATTGGATTGTAGCTCACTCGAACAAGTTGCAACTATGCTCGCGCACGGCGAAAGTAACATTGTCGTGGTTTGTTAGCAATGTCGGTCACAGATAGGTTGTCGAGAACCAAAATGAAATGTTCTTAGTTTTCGCTTAAATCTTTCAGTTTTAAACCGCAGGGTGCGAAGTCTACTTAAAATTGGGCGGCCTACATGACTGAATGACTTATTTACTTCTTCAATGCGGTTTCGGGAAGCAAGTTGAATTGTTCCCGCGATTGTTTACCATAATGCTGCATCTTCTTGCAACAATGCAGAAGCAACTACCCATCGATCTGACAAAGTAACTCTAGACACACGCTAGTAGGTTGCCATCAAATAACAAACATGGGACAAAGAAATCTGAAATTTTTTCGCAAACAAAATTGGCTGGACAGTGGACATACCATACACATGATAGACCAGTCTGTAGCAATTACAACAAAACTAAAGCGAAAAAAGCCAACAAATTAAATGAACAAAAAAGCATTAGAGCTCGTATCCCATACTCACAGCTGTAAAGGTACACGAATAAAAACGGATTAGAGTTCACTCGAACGCAACGAACTATAATTTGAACTCCAATTCCCGGGAACAAGGCTTGTGACTTGCCAGTCTCCATGCACACGCATTCATATATACATCACTAATCAAACAAACTTCACACAAATAAAATAAACACACAAAATACGCACGCACATGAAACAGAACGAAAATCTAAAACACATACAAAACAGACACCGTAAACAGCAAAACGCCTACAAAAGATGAAAAATACACGCACACGCACACGCATACGCACACGCACACACACACACACACACACAGGCAAAAAAAACTGCCATAGCTAGATGTATTCTGGTTTCACAAATTATAAATCCACACAAAATACACATATAGCCACTCATAGGAAACACACTTAAAATACTAAACAACAAACCCAGACAAATATTAAAAAAAAAGCCTGAATAACATGCAAATTAAGTTCACACAAACATTATATTTTTCAAACACAAACTGCGTTCACTTTCTGACATAACCACTAAGTTTGAAAATGTCACATGGTCTACTGTGAAAATTCATTTTAAAGTTGAAAAATCACCTTAAATCGACGCTTATTTTCACAATCACAGGAAAAACAACAAATTTCCGCAAATTTTCGATAGTCAGCAGTCCTGGAGG
>JAHWFP010040358.1:413-13156 GCA_023313725.1 Lithobius niger
AAAAAAAAAAATACAGAACGTTAACTGGGCATATTTGGAAGAACTAGGTAACGACTTAAATTTAATTTATTACAAAATTAAAGAAATGATAGGAGGTATTTACAGCAAAATGTAACAAAACAATCATGTACATAAGGAAACAAAAACTAGAATATTGGACGAAATAGAAACGTAATAATTTAATTCAAATAATAAACTACACTAATAGGTTTTGGAAACAAATTTCGTGCAAGAAACATGTACGTATACAAAAATTACTTCAACGATACAAATCATTAAAAAAATGACAAAAAATACCAAAGAGCAAATATTCATAAAGACTGTAAATGTAGCTACCTCAGTAAGACCCTTATTGCAACGTAGAAATCAAAAAAGGATCAGGAATAACTAAATAAAATAGCATCTTCGTATGAAATCTTAACAAGAACATAAATAAAAAACTTTATAGAATACTCAAATGAAGAAAGAAGAAATAAATTTTAACAAAAATGTTGCAGGTATTGTTATGAAATTACTACAAATGTACGTAAAATGAAAGACAAGGTAAAAAAATACACCCAGGGTCCGTGTATTTTGAATTTTAACTTTCCAGTATTCACTCAGCCAAAGAACTTAAAAAATTCAAGTGATAAGACCGATTTATAAAAATGGACGTAACGGTGACTTCGACTGTTTTCATTCACTACTTCCTGTTATAAATGAACTAGTAGAAAAATTTTTGGCTAACAAAATTCAAGACTTTTATGCTGAAATTTTGTATTTTAGTAAAAAGTGGTTTAGTAAAAAAATGTTTTGAAATTTGTAAATGAAAAGTTACAAAAGTATTTAATCAAGGTAAATAAGTTAGAATAATATTGACTGATTTGGAAAAAGCATTTGGCACCATCTACTACAAAAACTATTGATAAAATGGAAAAAAAATTATAGCCTGAGAGGGAAGATACTTAATATTGTAGCAGATTATTTACCGAATAGAAGGAATTGTGTAAAACTGTATGAGGAAGTTAACAACAATGAAAATTTTGGAGTATCTTAAACGTTCAAGTTTTGGGCCATTATTATAGCCATGTTCATTAATGATATTCTAATTGAACCACACAATTCTTTTATTTAATGGTGATATGTTCGTCTTTTCTATAAACTGCTGTGCTTGTATACACTATACTGTGTATATATATATATATATACACTATACTGTATATATATATAGTATTGTATATATATTGTATGTACTATGGACTACATTTATAATCAGATTTTGACAAGTTGAATGAGTTGTTTCTAGAAAAGATCTTATTACCAGTAGGCTGACACAAAACGATTAACATCTACTATATTAATACCGTAAGCGCTCAAGCAGCAGCAGCAACAATTAAATTTTATCGTTACAATGAAAAGTAACGTGTTTTTCATTCTTCGTGCACGTGTGATGTCTTTGCTACGATGCATAACAATTCTTGGTGCACGTGTTATGTATTTCAAACTTTCATCGACAACAGTTCATACTTGATGGATAAAATGAAACACCCCGTGTTTCAGTTAAACGCGTATAGTTTTAAACTAACTAAGCTACATTCTTAATTTCAAGATTAGCAGCTGTTAACTATAAAATAGCTGATTTGCTTCGTAGAATTAGGCTTTCTGAGCTGAGATGAATTGTTTCAAAGTAAGCAGCAACAATCATTGCGTGCGCGGCCGTTCATATTCCTCGGTAAATGAACAACAATTATAATTGCAACAATTATAACTACAATGAACCTCACTTTGTTGTGGAATGTTCTATTGTTGACGGTTTGACTTTCGCTGACTTTAGCTTACTTGCTTACTGAATGCTGGGTTTCTCAGTGATGGGATTTTTTTAGACTTCAGTTAAACTTTATTGTGACTTTTCCGGGTCTACACCATAACATCCGTGGGCATGTCCCGACTTCCGGCCAGGGAAGGATGACAAGGGTGAAAAAGATGGGGGAGGCAGACTGCCACATTTCGGGGTAGGGGAGGGGGAGGGGCGATTCTCTGAGGGGGAAGGCGTAAGTGGGGGGGGGGGGAAGCATTAAAAACAAATCCCAAACACTAAGGTGCCGGGGAGCTACACACCCCACATTGCAGAAGTCTGGGAGGGGGTGCAGTTCGGTTTGCAGGGTGTTGGGGGCAAAGACGCGGGTAGAGGTGTACAGGAGGGGGGAGGGTGGAGGAGAAATTGAGAGCGCCAGTTACTTTCCTTAGACGACAAAACACCGGGTAAAGCTATGTTCGGAAAATTCAATCATCGTGCAGCATGCACGGGTCCAGCTAGTACTGATTAACATCCCTCATATGAAGTTCATACAACATACCGTAACTGTTCACAGTGAAACTATTCTGAACAACTGCAACAAATCATGGATAATGGTCGATTCTGTCAAAATATTTAGGCCTGCATATCTATTTCCGTTGGAAACATGGTCAACAAATTGAAAGTATCATCACAAAACTTTAGATGATCGTGTCGAAGCTGCACCAGTGAGTTACATCAGTAAGTTACAAATATAAGTTAATGTAAACTGACGTCTGTGTTTCGTGTTAGACTTCCTACTTGAATGATTACAAGTTAAAGTTAAAACTTGCTGTGCCCTTTTACGACAAGTTGCCCCTGTCTTCTCGGGGCTCTGGGCGCGCTACTGCCCAGGAATACATGAATATATCTTCTAGAACCTTTTTGTAATGGGGTAGGTGAATAACACCTTGGAGTAATGACATAAAAGAATATGAGTAATGAGTAATGAGTAATGAGTAATGATATGGTGAATAAAGCTTTGGAGTAATAAAAATTATGGAGTATCGATGAAAATTAATGTGAATCTGGTTGGAAGGTATCTCCCTTTAATGTTACTTGCATGAATCATACAAAGTGTAGTGATGCTCGTCAGTACATGACGTATTACCATATCTGCGAAATCAGACCTGCTTGCGGTGCCTAGGCCAAGAAGGCAGGGCACTTTATTATTCCAAACGTTAAATGAAACAAACGTTGGATATATAATTCAATAAGTACGGAGTAAGCCAAGTAAACAAGGTCCCGTCGTAGTATCTAGGGATTGCAGCGAAAGCGAGTGTGTTTTCTCTTGTCTTCACAACTGCAGCTTCCTTTCTCTTCGCAGTATGCTTTCAAGTTTTTCGTGTTTAAACATCCTTCAGCGAGATGAAGTTTGACATTACGAATTCAAACGGCAAAAAGACTAACGAGATTTCTTAACAAGGTATTTTCTGGCTCATGAACTTGTTTCGACGACAATGGTAATTAACTTTTTACAAGATTTAGACACTCACAGGCACAAGAAATCGCAAACGCTTCTGGCAATACATTGGTTTTAGTTTCGTTTTAGAACGACAGATACGAGAGAGGTAAATTAATAAACAGGATCCGGAAGTTTGATATGCTTATCGCTATATGGCGATCGAAACCGATTAACTGATCGATTTACATAAGTGGCAGGAAATCATATTAAGTCGTATTATCTGCTAATGACTACTGCTCGTTGTAACGATTGTGATTCGTGCGCAGGCCTGATGACTGATGACCGGTTAAAATTTGTTGCTAGGCAGCATTCTGATATGAAAATTCTGACAATCTGACATTCTGACATTAGTGGTAGACCAACATAACTTCAACAACGTACACAACGCCTGCACTTAAAGGGGGTAATCTTAGTTCCGTTTAAAAAGTGTCACCTCTCAATGTATTACATCAATATACAGTTATGAGCCGAGTTTTAGAAGTCGAATTTCTCGAATTTTAGAAGTCCAGATTTCTTTATACAATTTCGACGAAAGCAGCAAATCATTGCTACCGTGCAAACCTTGCCCGGCCGCGTAGATTGTAACCACTGTCGACTGCGTGAATTCGAACTTGCGTATTTCATGCACCAAATCTCCGTTTCAAATGTGGTGAATGTAGTCTTAAACCCTAACCTGACTGGCTGCTCGCAGCTGCACGGCCCCGCAGGATGGTTACCAAAAACGTCAACATCAGTCCTTAAAAACGCAACACCATCCATACGATTGCAGTTAATTTTGACCTTTACGGCAGGGCTGGTGGTAACGCAGCATTTCGCACGAAATTGAGTTCTGTCTGGAGAGGGCTAAGTTATAGTACGTAGTTATATCTAATTATGCATGTACGCTTATACTAGGGTCGTAATGAAAGGGGGGGGGTGTCCATGATGATATTACCGCAGGTTCCATCCATTGTTCATGGTCGCGACCCCATGCGGTCAAATTTGGTACGACTAATCGTAACTGTTTTCTCGGATAACACACGCTAAAAATATGCTGTATAGGTTTGAACCTAATAGATCATGGATGCGGAAAAACACCACTCCGATAACGATTAATCCAGGTATGCGGCTCATCCGCTTGCAACATTCCACGAGCGTGAAGCAGATGCAGAAGCAGATACCTACTGCAAGCCAAGGCCTACTGAGGCAGAAATCGCGTGTTACGCCTCCCGACTCAACGTCAGTTTACGCGCGTGCGGAAAACTGATATGTTTTAGTGCTGCTCTGGTAAAATAAGAATCTAGCGATGTTAAATGACAAGTGACAAAGAAAATCGCCTGGCGCCATCTAGTGACACTAATATCGTTAAGCTTAAAAGCTTGTTTCCGGATGAACGAGGACGTACCAAATTTTTACTCAATAATTAAGGAGTCACGTGGCTTGTTTGTTACGTTTAAAAGTTTTGCTTTGTGCATTCGTTTGCTTTCTGCGAGCGAGAAACTCGATAGGCCTAGATGCTGCAATGCTAATTTCGTGGCAACCGGCCCTTAAGTAAAATTTAATTAAAATTAAAATTACATTTTTTTTAATTCCTTTTTTTTTTTTAAATATACACAGCGTTCGATCATTTGGCCGTCGATCACATGTCCTGTTGATCACTGGGAGGTCGATCACATGTCCTGTCGATCACTTGTCCTGTCGATCATGTGTCCTGTCTATCACATGTCCATGTCGATCACTTGGCTGTCGATCACCTGGTGTCGACCAGTTGTCCGTCGATCATCTGGGTGCCGATCACATGTCCATGTACCGTTGAATCAGCTGGCATATATCTGAAATTAGGAACCGATAGTTTCTGGCCCAGATGACCTTGTGACGAGAGATGGAATATGAAGCAGTAGTTACAACCTGGACCCTTTCATACACATATTTCACCTGCTTACGGACCAGTCATTATGTATCGCCGGGGGTGGGGGGGGGGGAGGGGTCATGAACTTTTTGGACCCGTTCCAGGGGGGGGGGCTCATACATTTTTCAGGTCCCTTCAAGAGGGGGGGGGGGAAGACAAAAACACACTGACCAACCTGGAAGAAAGAGTTATTTTTAGACCTCAACAATAGCTCTTTCAACAGCAAAAATTTCTAAAAACGTCTCAGCTTCTGTGGGTCCCCCAGAGTCCCAATGATGTGAGTGTTTACAAGGTGATGAAGCTTTACTACCAATGCTGCAAGTATAGTTTTTACAAAGAACTTTGTAGAAAAGCCTCTCCGTACCTGGTTTCCTGGCTTCTTCTGTCTTGCAGGTGCTGACTATGTTACAGATATGGGCATACAAGCACACCGTGTGTTCATCATACTTATTGTATGAACCAAGAGATGGGTGTCAGGAAAATTTTATAGAACGTATTTAACGCAACGTGTCTTTTCATCAAAAATGAGACACGTTTCTTTACAAATAATGGTAACTGTCAGTGTGAAGAGCTACTTACTTAACATGGCTACAGGAAATCATCTGTAGACAGTCTACGTAGGTATATGAACAGCGTATGTTTTTTTTTTGGGGGGGGGTCACATTATTTTTGGACCTTACGTGGGGTGGGGTCAAGATTGGTTTTCAGAGTCTCGAATGGGGAGGTTCACCGAAAAATGGGGGCAGATTTTCATTTCTTCCGCCCCTCCGGGCCATAAATAATGACCGGTCCCTTATACACAGTGAGAAGAAACCGTTTAAATGTAACGATGGTGTCACGGCCTTCGGACGAAAAACGCGAATATTTCCGAAAATATTTGGGGTACAAATTTTATTTTCGAGTTCGTTTCTTTCCTGAACCAAAGCACCTTGTCACGATATTTCAACAAGATCAGAACAAAAATGCGATCGTTATCTATTCCTAAAGAGACAAAGACACGGAGACAGACAGAAAAACAAAATCCAATTCCAGTCGAATGTCGGCAGGAGCGATAAACTGTGCCAGGAGGAGCGAATTTCATAATGCCCAAAAATAGATTTAAAAAATAAATAAAATAAAAAAAAAAAACAAATCATTACATAAAGGAATCTAGGAAAAGCACAATGATGGCACTTTCCACTGTGTGATGGAAGTAGAAGAAGTAAGGTAATTAGGGAAGTTGTTCAAATAGGGAAAAAAAACACGGCTACCCAGTAGCAGAAAATGCTTGACCAGTCTGCGACGAACATAATGAGCGTCAACAAATCTGCAGGGTAACTGTAAAAACACAGTATTTCAGGTAGTTCATCTTTTTTTTTAATACAGTGCAGACTTACAGAGTATTTACACATTACATTTATTCCAGACAGATGAATCACAACGCCTCAGATGTTATTTTTATTTTGTACAGGATGGTATTATGGTAAAATTATATACTTCTACGTTCAATCGAGAAAATTGACTTTTAATTAATGTTCAAAATTAAGCCGGTTCAGCCATACAAGCATTAAGTTGCTTCGGCTGACTTAAGGCTCAAAGAAATTAATAAAAAAAATTTTAAAAACTGGTTTCTTTATTTATCACTTAAAAGTCAATTTTCTGTCATTGATAAAAGGTACACGTTTACTTTACGACACAACTAGTCAGTAGCCACCACAGCCTAACTACTTAAAACATGGACGACAACTTGCATTTGCAGCAGTTCTGGAAATGGCTTTTGATATCAAATGATGGGCAATTTTGTTTGGAGCGCTAGCATTACTGTCATTAGTGTCCATAATATGATGCTCCAAACTTCGATATCAGGGCAGCTTTCGAACATTTCCTGGTATTTTTATATCCAGTTGGAGGGCCGTTTAGGAGAATGACAATTCTTATCCTGCAATGTGTCCACTTCGGAGTCACTTCCATTAAAACTACTCATCTTTATTTTATAAAGTACGGCGTGAGTGTTTTTGAATCATGGATTTGGACAGCGGAAAAACAAACCACCCGCGTTTTCAATCTACAGCAACGGAGAAAATCTGCGATGTACGGCACCTGTCACCGTCTTCTGCTACTGGGGCAATAATAATGATATTTTAGAAATCTGGAGGTTTCAGTCAACTCGCCTCCGTCAAAGGGACAAGACGTGGTGGGGAGCTTAACCAAACGCAAACCACTCTCATACGGCCCAGTGGAAAATCCAGAAAACCATTTCTCCCGAACCCTAACGCATTGAGTTTTTATCACTATTTTAGAACCTTAAGTCAGATGAAACAAGTGGGGAAAAAATTAAAAAGCCGAAAGCACTACAGTTAAAATAGTGACATGTACTACGCGTAAATAACTTGAATTTATGAACCCAAACCACCCTTTAACGACTAAAGAAAGTCTGACAAGGGGGCGGGGAAACCACAGGAACCCAACTGGGAAAGATTCGGTATGCTGAAATTGTGTCTAGACTAACCTGAATAGCTAAAAAAGTTGGACAGTCTCTCATGCTACCACGATTGCATATTTTGCAGTAACGCCAAACCTACATTCCAGTTATAAACCACGCCCAGCTTACCACGGCTTTCACGTAGAGAGATAAAGCTGTTACCAATCAAGTGACCGAGTCTCAGTTGCCTCCTTTTCTTGAGCTATGCAGGAGTAACGCCAAAAAAGGAAAGAGCCACACTTACTTTCTCACCCTCACCCCCCCCCCCCACACACATAAATGGTCTGAAATTAGTCAACAACTAATAACATTTCATCGAATATTACAGCGTAGATCAAATTAAAGTCCAACATTCAAATATTTTCACGTCAAACCAAAACGTAAATGAACATAATTACTGATCAAAGTATTTTAATATTGGTAAAATTTAAAACTAGTTGACTTCAAATTAATGAGAATCTGGTACTCCTTACTCAGATCCGGCTACTTTTCAGGGTTAACTTCTCCATATTCTTTACTTCAGTAGTCTGTTTTCCGTCCTTCATCGTATTGATGATCATGATTGTCTTTTAGTCTTCTGTACAGCCGTACCGGCTGAGAAGACTATTGCAACGACTTTGTCCGTCCGTCGCTTTTTTCAACTTCGCAACGGTACCAGAAATTGACGACCACTGTTTACAACGTTCGATTCAGTGTAAAAAGTAAGTTAAATAACATGGCAAATTAAAACATCGTTACCTCCTTATAGCTAATAGAATTCTTCGACGTAACTAAATTAAATAATAACATTTCATCGAATTGAAATCCTAAGGATAAAGACCTCTCCAGACAGAAGAAAATTTCGTGCGAAGCTATGCGTGACTACGTGCCTACAAGGTCAAAATTGCAGCAATCGTGTGATTGGTGTTGCGTTAAGGACGAATATTGAAGTCTTTTTTACACCATACTGGGTCGGCGTGCAGCCGCGAGCAGCCAGACTGGTTTGGGCTTCACACTGCAGCCGTAAAAACAAAAGCATTTTAGCTTCGTTTAAAATAGTCTCGTCGCATTGTTGCATGAATGAATGGGCTTACCATCGAACCAGATTCTCCATAAGGCCTATCTGCTACTTACGAAATTAAAATTGCATTAAAAAAATTAGGCCTAAAAAATGAAAATTAGGCCTAAAATCACGTTACCACGGCAACATCAAGTTGCTACGAGTAGCACCTGGCTTCATCAATAGCGTTAATCCCGTCACTTCCCTACTACCACTGATCTATATAGGCTACGATGCGTGTTACGTTTAACACTGTAACAGTGTCCCCGAAGGCGCACCGTGTTGTGAAAAATGTATAGGGTTACTATACAAATCAAATCTCTGTTAGCTGCTACTTAGGAAATTAAAGTTCCAGGTAAGACTTAGGTCCAAAAGTTGTCAAATACGCCTGAAATATAAAATAAGCTTAAAAGCTAACACATTTTTAACCGGCAGTTCTAATGGTTACTGCTTTTAGATTATATAACAGAGATAGCTGTTGCAAAGCGTGATAGAGGTGTGCGCCTCACCGTTGGTAGTGGCAGAACTGTACAGAAGACCGGATGCGACTAGGTAGTCGCTCTAGCCACTTGATTTGTACTGTTTTTATTTTTAGCGAGGATGTTTATGAATGAATGAAAAAGTCATTTATTGTGAACTTATACACAATTTTGGTTAGGGAAGGAATTGTTAATATCCACTGATACCATGCCATAACAATTAATGGGCGACAACACAATTAACTTAAATCGGTTCAGCCACACAAGCATTAAGTTGCTTCGGCTGACTTAAAGCTCAAAGAAAAAATAAAGAACTCAGTTATTTCCTAAATGCGTGCTTAGTGAACTCAGTTGAATTGTTCAAGTAAATACCCCAACAATACAGAACAAACAGTTCATTGCTGTGAGCAAATTTTTAAGTCCGGTAGGCTCTATCCTACTACCTGCAATTTCCTGCAACAATGCAGACAATAGACTCGAAAACTGTTACGTAATGTTGATTGCTACAGCAAATTTGGGGAACAGTCTTCGTTTATAAAATAAAAGGCCTGCAAACCAAGAGCTACAGCAAACGAATGACTGCAGCAAATAGTTGTTTTTAGTTTTTTAAATACTTCTTTATCAAAGCATTTTGATAGCTGGAAAAAAAAATGAAATACAACTTCATATGCGTTAAAAATAATAGAACTGCTCATTAGAAAGTGGACTACTTTCACACGGAATAGAAAAGGAACACATTTAGACAGATTAAGTAATCAGCGTTGTACAACTGACGTCAGAAGTGTTCACTAAGCACAACCAGACCAAAATGTTTTTCAATGAAACTTATGCCGCATGGACACACACAAACGGCATACCTGACCGCACCAATTTTTCAAGCGATACACCCAATACCATGCGTTGTACTTACGAGCTTCAGCTAGTAGATATACGCAAGCTGTTTTTCTCTTTTAAAAGGACATTCCTCCCAGCGACATTTTTCTCGATCCTCCACATCAAGTTTGGCCCCAAAGTTTTATTTACTTGCCGTTAGTCAATCCCTAGCAAAATATCGGTTTTAAAATGTGGCGTCTAGTAGATTTTCTGTTGAATATTGGTAACTTTATTTAAGTGCGTACCGCACTTGTATGATTCTTTGAACGCTTACAATAATCATCTGTGTGTGTGCATGTACTAATTTGTTAATAATTACCATGAGATCAAAAATCTAAAAGACTAATGCGGTAAACATTAAAATTAATCATTCCAATAGATCGCCGAAGCAGAATTATAAGACACTAGCCCAGAAAATTATAAATTGTGATGTTAAAATACGAGATTTCCGGTTTGCGATGACTCAATTAATGCGTTCATGCTGGTTTGCACAATGCCAACTGAGACAGTAGATGCGTTCTTCGCTGCGAGAAACGCATCTACTATCTCCGTTGACCTTGACGAGGTATATATGCGAATGGCGATCAGCGCGTGGCTGTTATACGGCAGGCGGAAAGTTATAAGGCAGGCGGGGTGTTGCTTTAAAATCATTCATTGTACGTACACTCGTAAAGTAGTGCTTACGAAATGACCCGAAATTTCCTATCTGACAGCAGACCAGAAACGTAAAATCTTACACACGAAAGTCACAAAGTGAAACTGAGGGCCTAAGCAAAAGGGAGAGTCGACGATTGATTGAGCCGATCTCCGATAGTTCAGTAGTACGCTATCAAAATGATCAAATACATTGTTGCGTATTGTTGTCAGCATTGTCAGTAGGCAACAAAGCCACTCAGACGCACACTAAAAATAAACAACAAAGCAAAAGTGATCGAGTCAAGCTTTGAAAATCGGCCAGCGACGGTCACCAGCGACTAGGCTCACGGATCGCTCAAGAGAAAGGATGGAAAGAAAGGTGAGGGTGGGTAGGGGGAGGGAGGGGAGGCAGTAACACGGGAGAGAGAGGGAAAGTAGACGGGAGGGAGAGGAGCAAAGGAAGGGGTGAGAGAGGGCAGGGGAAGGGCAGTATTTTATTCAACTACCCGTCTCAATTCAACTATACTTAAGAAGGGGAAGGTGTGAGGGGAAGAGAAAGGGAATGAAGCAGGATACGTAGGTAGGATGAGGAGGGGAGGGAAATGATGGGAGCAAGGGGAGGGGGAAATTTACTCACTTTCCTAATCAATTCATATCGAATCAAAACTCGAAAGGAAGAAAAATTACTCGTCTTAATGAAAAGTCTGGACAAAGCACCTAACAACAGCGGGAAATAAAATCCTGGGCGAAACTATACCCTGGGAACGCCGGTTACAAACGTTAGTAAGTTAATACACGGACAATAGGCAACCATCTACTGTTTCGGAAGAAATAAGTAAACCTGAATCGCTGTGCATAATCGAACGGTGAATTGGAAATCGCAACATCGAAAATCATACTTATATAACTTAGTACAGTAAGCCACCTTTATGCACTTACGTGTCATTCGAGTGATGTAACCCGGATTCGAACCATACTGCCTTTACCAATTTTACCACTTGTCCAGTGGCATAAAGATAACTTCGAACCCGTTATTACGGTCACAACCGTAACCAGGACTCCATTCGACTGTTTGTGCTCGGTCATATACGTAATGAAGAGTGAATACAACGGGTGCACGGGTAGCTCGAGCACTGGGGCGTCAGATTCGATAGGCGTCTTGGTAACGGCTGTACATCTCTGGCTTCCTACAGACCCGGGTTCGATCCTGGTGATGGGAAGTGTATATGTACGGGTTTTCTTCCAGTTGTTTCCGCCCGTTGCGCAAGGGTTTCCTCCGGGTACTCCGGTTTCCTCCCTCATGCGGCAAAAAACAACTCTTCAGATGGTGGTATCTTCCACTTAACATCTGCCACTTGTGTTTGGGTGGGTGGATGCGTCGTCTATTTCTATTTCTACAAACACACGTATACTCATTAACCAACTCATACTAATGTACGTTTCAAAGTATCTTAACAAAAAGCAAAAAGCGGATTTAAAAGAATAAAGCCTACTAATATTGCACACAAAAATACAATGAGAGTACAATGTTTCGGATTCACTTCATCCCGTTTTCAATTCACATGTCAAAGTCAAGGAACACTGTAATTTAAACGTTGAAAAAGTCAAGAAGAAAGCATAAAAGATGAATGTTCAGAGACCTGGCCAGAACAGGTATGCACAAACAGGACCCAGACCTCTCACCTGCAAATACAGAGTCGAAGTCATGTGACCGGGATTCAAACCGGCGAACTAGTCTATCACGTGATCACTACCATAACGCTTTTACTGATGGTCTGGTTCGCCGGAAGCATAGCCTCACTTTCATGAAACGTAAGTGCATAAAGATGGCTTACTGTACTAAGTTATTTTCTAGTGTATGATTTTCGCTGATGTCTTATTTCCAATTTTCCTTCATATTGGGGCGACAAGTCTGCCCTCCTGTCCGGGAGCCCTCCTGTCCGGGAATTTTTTAATTTTTGCAGGTGGTACAGATGTATGAGAAGATCTAGATTTGGGGTTTGAATAATATCTCTGTAATGTGTGGTTCAGTGGCAACCCGGACCACTGCACTGTGACTGAGGTTGGCGCTAATGACCTCGATTTTCAG
>JAHWFP010040358.1:22392-61883 GCA_023313725.1 Lithobius niger
CGAAAGTCAAGAAAGCGAGCCTCTTCTCTACGCTTAATCCCGAGGAAACCAGGATCATAATGGTCATCACTCGAGACCCGCGCAAATGCAGACGCAAGACAATTGGCGATATCTGGCACAGAAGAGATCACGGTATTCGCCACCTTCAGCTGTGAAACCGGGGAAGGCACGCTCCTCCCCGAGATCTGGCGCACCTTCCGCCACACCTGCTGAGAAGGCGTGGAGCGCGTGATCGACGAAACATAAGCTGTCCACGAAGCACGCCTAGCCTCACGCCTAGCCTCATTTAGTGGACTAAATGAATTCACAATTGAGAAAAAAAATAAAAATCAATAAATAAAAATAAAAAGATTTGTTAAAGATTTGTGTGGTGAACGTTTTTTCAAGGGGTTGTCGCCTTTATATTCCCAGTTTGCCTGACGCGTTTGATAGGGCCCTGTCTATCTGGTGATTTTCCGTTTCGCAGAATCCCATTTCGCAGAATCCCGTTTCGCAAAAAATAAAACGGATTAAGATTTTTTTTTGCGAAACGGGAATTCTCGTTTTGCAAAATCTCGTTTCGCCGAATCAAATAATACCTTAAAATTTTAACATTGGAGAAGTTTAAGATGCATTCCTAATTGGAAAGAAATGCGATTAATTTCTGTTTCTGATGTTATATGTTCAGCCGCAGCGAGGGCAGAAGCACGAGCTAGGCGCGTAATTTGGAAAACAAAAAATTATTCTACGAAACGGGACATGACCATCTGTCTAACCCATTAAAAATTATGATTGTTTACCAATACACATACTTAGTTGCAATTGGAGTTTCTGAACTAAATGCTGTAAAAACGAAAAGGATTTAGCCAAAAGATCACCGAATCAAAATTGTTAAATCATGCCTACAATATTGTGAATTACGATTGTAAAAAAAAAAAAAAAAAAAACCAGCCTGTAAAAGTTCAGGATGGTCACGCACAATTGTATTGGATAACGGTTTCAAACCAAGAACGGCTTAAATTTTGGTTCTACTAAACAAAGTTTGCTGGGGTCTGTGTGACCAAGACTTAGGATTTGTAACCAACCAAACAGCACATTTATTTTAATGGGTTGTGAAATTTGTAGGTTGCGTAACGAAAGAAAATATTTTCTCTCTTCACTATTTGCTAGGAATTTAATGGAATATGGTTCGCGGCATACCCCACCGGTGTCGTCTATATTGTGACCATTGCTTTTGCGACTGGAAGTAAAAACGTAGTTTTTGCGTCCAACATGAGTCGGCATCTCCCGCTTGCACAAATGTGGAAATTAACCGTACTTTTTGCGACCGCTTAAATAGCCTCTTCTGACTTCCCTTATCATTTGCGTAGAATTGACTGATATCTGTTAGTGCTATTGTACGTTGGCTCAACGACACCAAGGAATAAAGTGGGTTTTGAAATAACACAGATCACGAAAAATAAACCATGTGCTTTATGCAATTTCAGCATCGGGCATCGGGCTAATGACAACGGTAGTATTACTTCGCTCTGTTGTAAAGTATATTCCGGCAGTCAGTTTCCGACAGGTCTGATTGGGGAGGCTTTAGGATGTTGATCATTCCATAGGGAAGCGCCACCCCCCTCCCCCCCCCCCCAACAGTTCTGGTTGAGTGTGCTGCCAGAGGTACAACTGCCCGTGGTGCGATGGATAGGTTGCGCATCCAACATGATTCTCCCCGTCAACCCCCACTGAAAACAAACGTTATGGGAATAGCAAACTGGTCACAAAGGTAACCATTAATTTCCACGTTTGCGCAAGTGGGACCGGCCAACTCGGGCTGGACGCACAAGCTACGATTTTACTTCCGGTCACAAAAGCGACGGTCGCAGGTAAAATAATCATTGTGAAGTTCGAAGTTCCTTACAGGAAGCTTTTCGTGAGATTTCCAACGGGCGCGACATCAAACAAACTAGCGTCGCTACGCTAAGCTGCGATAGTTTCACAACAACAAAAGTTAATTTCTCAATAACGATTCTCAACTTTGCTATAACCGACTTACTGCAAAATCTGTTTTTGGTTGTCACTTCCCATCTTTTCGTTTAAGTGACGTGATTGCGAAAAATGGCGGCGACTGCAAGCGTCGGAAAGAATGAGGGTGAAGAAATCTCAATATTCCGCGCGAAAAGAGTAATTAATGAGCTTTTCGGCAGGGAGTGGGAAGGGAGATAAGAGAGGGGGTGGAGGGGGGAAGAGCATTGAGATGAAGCACGTGTATTGATATAAGCAAACGCGCATAGTTTTCAAGAAGGGTCCTTAGCACGTTGAAACTCCATCACTGAAGATGCGCCTTTTGTAAGTGAGAGACGCCGTTGGAACTGTATGCTTAGGGAAGAAGGGGGAGGAAGGAAAGGGGGGGGGAGGGGGTAGAAAGCGAGTGAAAAAAAATAACAACATCGCTATAATTAGCTACTTTCCCCAAGGCAGTACTCCTCCTAATTGGTTCATTGCTGCCTGTGAGTGTTGCTTGGAGGGGGAGGAAGCGGGGAAGATGGGGGGGGGGGGGAGGGGGAAGGTGCCTAGAAATGCATTTTTGCGTCTGGTATCTGTGTTGGCCCCCAACCAAACCTCGTGTTGTTTGCGATCGGGTCAGTAAATCTTCCCAACATGTGGTCGTGTTCCTTTCGTGGTTTCGACCGAGGACTTTAATAGTAGGTTACCAAAATAAAATGGGGATAGGTGCATAGCGTCGCTACGTACAAAGGTGCAACGTTTACCATGATAGTCGCTGCAGCCCGCTTGTCTATTTTAGATATAGAAATAGACAAGCGGCTGCAGAGACTACCTAGTCGCAACCGTTCTTCTGTACACTTCCGCCGCTTCTGGAAATGTTCAGGGACACACCTCTTTCACGCACTGCAACAGCGACCTTTATCATAAAATCTAAAAGTAGTAACCATGATAACTGCCGACAAAAAATGCGTTTCAGGCCTACTTTTGGATTTTAAGTGTAATTGTCAGTTTTTAGGACCATTTTTTACCTGCCGTTTTAATTTCGTAAGTAGCAGCTAACGGAGAATTGAGTTCGAGAGTTGGCCTATTCGTGAATGCAACACGTTGCGGAGACTTGACGTTGCCGTGGCAACGTGATTTTAGGCCGAATTTTCAGCTTTTAGGCTTATTTTTTTTCCCTGCTGTTTTCATTTCGTAAGTAGGAGCAATAGAGAATTTGGTTCGATAGTAAGCCTATTCACCCACGCAACACGGTGTCGAGACGATTTCATGTGAAGCTAATGTGTGTCGTTAACGAAATCCTTTTGTTTTTACGATTGTGTGTCTTCCTGTAGTGGTTAAATAGGACGATCAAGTGTTATAGCCGCTTCGGCTGTACAGAAGACCCAAAAAGACGGTACATGAACAAGCACCCACCCATAGCAACAATTAGCGGACAAGTGCGTCAAAATGAGGTTTGAAAGCTTTAAATGACGGCGCACAGGCAGCATGAGTGCAAATGGAGTTCCAGGAGTGGATAATCCTCTCAGTAAAAGAGTCACAAAAGTAGAAAGCATGACCACGAGGACAGTTCAAATTAGGAGAAGAAAAAAAGTTCAGAGTTTAATGTTAAGGAAATTGTAAGTTGTTAAAGTAAGGATCATAGATCACGATAAAAGTGATTTTGGATGGTAGTAAGTTGAAGCTTACATAGGCGATCAGAGTAGGGCAGTCGTTTAGTGTGAAGAAAGATTTAATGAGTAAAGATTGTACGGATGACACATTTGAGCCCAATAATGGAAAAGTGGAAGAGGGAAAGTCTGGAATAAGACACAAAAAAGGGAACGAGAGAGATCGGAGAAACCCCTGAGAAACAAATGAGCTTGCGAAACACTTTAGAGATGACATTTTCCTTGTGATGATTGAAATTGAGGGTTTTGTCAATAATGATACCAAGGTCCGTATGATTAGCGACAGGAGCAATAAGCATACCGGACAGACGGTAAGGAAGGTACAGATTTGTATGAGCAAAGTAAAGGACGTAGCATTTATCAGTGCTAAACAGAATGGATTTAGCAGTTGATAAGTCAGCGACACGTTGCATGTCATCCTGAAGCAACTGGCAGGAGGTAAGAGTCAGAAAAAAAGTTTCTCAAGTCATCAGCGTAATAGACATTGGGGATTGGATAACAGATGATGTATACGCCAGACACAAAATTGTTAGAAAAGGATAGGGTCAAGAACGGAACCTTGTGGAACCCCTGACGTCACGTGAAGCCATGGAACATAGAAACCGTGAACAACGACACGCTGCTGCCTAGATTGTTTAGAAATTCAGCCAGATAAGTATGCCAAGAATAAAACCAAAGAGAATTAATTTAGAAAGGAATTTAGAATATGAGACAGCGTCAAAGGTTTTAGTGAAGATGAAAAAAAACTAGAAGGCTTTTATGACTCATATTTGTAATAGGACTATAATATTAATTCACCCCGCAAATCGCTTTGTGTATAGATCAAGAAAGATACGACGTTGGATCAGCTCGAGGATGGTCTACTTCATATTTCAATACATTAGCTATAAATAGACTCTAGATTCTAATGATTTGCCCAAAGCTGAGATTCTCCTGATTTGGCTAAACTAGAGAATCTCCTGATTTGGCTAAACTAGAGAATCTCCTGATTTAACCAAACTAAAGATTCTCCTGATTTGGTCAAACTTGAGAATCTCCTGGTTTGCCCAAAGCTGAGAATCTCCTGATTTGGCTAAACTAGAGAATCTCCTGATTTGACCAAACTAAAGATTCTCCTGATTTGGCCATATAGAGAATCTCCTGATTTGGCCAAACTTGAGAATCTCCTGATTTGCCCAAACTGAAGAATCCTCTGATTTGGCCAGATTAGAGAATCTCCTGATTTGGCCAAATTAGAGAACCTCCTGATTTGCCAAATTTGAGAAGCTCCTGATTTGCCCAAACAGAAGAATCCTCTGATTTGGCCAAATTAGAGAATCTCCTGATTTGCCAAATTTGAGAAGCTCCTGATTTGCCCAAACAGACGAATCCTCTGATTTGGCCAAATTAGAGAACCTCCTGATTTGCCAAATTTGAGAAGCTCCTGATTTGCCCAAACAGACGAATCCTCTGATTTGGCCAAATTAGAGAATCTCTTGATTTGCCCAAACTAGTGAAGCTCCTGATTAGGGAAAACTCGAGAATCTGCTGACCTAGCCAAGCTACAGAATCTGCTTTATTTGGACAAGAATCTCCAGATCTGACCAACGTAAAGTCCATCACTCCTTGTTCTTCATGTACCTCCACTGTTTTTGTCAAAACAAGAAGCAAGTATCGGCTTGTCTTGTCTTGAAAACTAAGATAAGATTAAGAAGTGATGAGCAGTTTCTTGATCAAGAACAAGAATGATTGTTTCAAGATGAAGGTCGAGACTCGACTGTTCTCCATAGAATTTATACAATACACTGAAAATACTCAGCTTTTATCGAAATAAGGCAGTCAACATTCTTGTCGATAGCTAGCTGTACCAGCAGCAGCTCCAGAAAAAGCACTCAAACGAAAGTTTGTTGCAAACAAAAGTTGCGTATGATGCTCGGATAGTGTGTTGGATTAGTGCTGTCGTCATTTCCTCCTAATTTCCCATTTCCCCCTAAATAACGGGGGCGTAAAAGTCGTCGGAAAACTTTGCTTATTAGTTATTTTCATCAAAACCTTTTTTTTTTTTACAATGGAGCTATGCATTAAGCAATGCAAGAAATATTTGTTCAGCAAAGGTAAATTGGTTGCAACAAATTATCAGCAATAACAAAAGTTCAAGAACAATAAAAGCTGGGGGCAGGTATCCCGTGTCACTCATTCAATATAAACCCACTCAAAATTTTTCAACGAGCGGATCACTCGCCAGCCTCAATGGTAAACCCATTTTTTGAGTTGGGGGTTTGAGGCTTACTATATACAATACGGCCTGTATTGTGAATACGGTAAGCATGGTGTCTAGATTATAAGCTAAGCATACTGTATAGATTATACACATATGTGTTCATCCCCTGGTTTAAAAATGTATTTTTCTTGAAAAGTGGACGTACGTTTTCCAACAACGTGTCATATTTTCTCCTTTCTCGTTTTCTTAACTACGCAATGGCGTGCAAGGGGAGTGGCCAAATATGGAAATGGAACAAGAAAAGTGGCTTGAGAAAAAATTACGACGATCAACTAAAAACTTCCTCGATTTTAGTTCGTTCTTGTTCTTCCGAATTGACACATATTTTTCAAACATAATATTCGGCAAAAACCTACCAAGCGTAATTTTTAACATATGTTTTCCGCAAAAATAAAAACGGACACTAGTTCGACATTTGGCCGTATGCGGTCAGGACTCGCTGCGAACGCTGGAACAAAGGGCAGAACTGTGTTGGACACTCCGTCCTTCATACCGTTCTGGAAATACGTATACCAGAAGTAGTTGTTTTGACTGGGAACACAAATTATGTAAAAAGAATATGGAATTTATTATACACAACGGAATAAAAATTGGATGCGCGAACAACGTCTTGTTGAAAGGAAAGAGGAAAACGAACCAAACAGCGAACATCATACACTAGAAATAACATAGTAAATTAAAACACCTTTATGCACTTACGTTTCGTCGGAGTGGCATGGCCCAGAATCGAACTGGTAACCCAATCCGTCCCCAGATCACTGACATAGCGCCTGTATCAGTACGGCCACTCCTCCACTGGCATAAAGATCACTCACTGAACCCGTTATTAACGTCACAGCAGTGACCAAGAATTTGAACGAGAATTCTTGCAGCCATAGGAATTATGTGTGAAGGAATTGCGTACGTACAGCCAGAATTATTAAAAAATGTAGAATTAAAAGTAACTCTCACCTGACGATGCTGTAACCAGTAGCATGAAAACGTTATTGTGAGCGGAACAAAAAAAATGATGGTGCGTTAGGAAGCGATAGCTGATCTGTTTAGGCTGTTATACGAACTACACGTTTTAGATCAGCTGTTTGGCAATTGTTCCCTACAGCTGGTAATGGTTAGGGCGTGTTTACGCAACGACTCAACGACTTATCGCGTTGGCTTGAGCGATCCGTACCGTGTGAAAAATAACTGTCCTTCGTGCGTGACGTCATTTAAGACATGCGTTTGCGATGACCGCGCAGAGCAAATTGTTAGTCGAGTTATCATAATACTTAGCATCCATTAGGATCTATGTGCCAATTTCAACTTCTTTTCAAGGCAACAACGTACTAGTTTCAACTTCTACCAAAGAATTGACACATTCGCCCGTTTTCATTGTAGGGATTCCCTTTTCGGGGGTCGTGGTTGTCTTCGTTTCTGCTATGAGACTTTGGTTTATAATGTAAGAAGATACAACGCATGAAAATGCTCCGTGTTTCACTGGCTGTATGTGTCTGTCGTCGCTCGCGTCACTATAAAATATAATATAATATAATATAATAATATAAAAAAAATTAATTTTGACGAGCCTTATGTCAGCCGAAGCAATTATTGCTTGTATGGCTGAACCGGCTCAATTTTGAACATTACCAGATTTTTTTTTTTAGAAGAGAAGCAATCTGGTAAAGGTAGGCGCCAGCCCGGGGATTCGATCCGGGAAACCTCCGATCATCGTCGGGGCCGAAAGATTGTCCAGAATTAGTCAGAATACATCCCATAGCCGCTGAAGGAGCATGGTAGCCTCTTACGCTACCCTGGCCGGTAGTCCTGGCAGGGACTCTAGCAAGCTGGACCAACAGCACACTGAATCGAAACTTTGTTGCGTACAAAACTAGCGCATGATACACTAGCCTCGTGGGTTGCATTGGTGCTGACGCCATTTCTCCCCCAAACGAACCATTTCAGCCAAGTTTAGCGATCCACTTCCGCTCTGTTCGTCAATGGATGCTTATCATCATCAATATTGCAGAATATGAATTCATTAAAACAAGACTGTTGTGTTGTTTACGATAATACTACTTCGGTTTCCAACTCCTCTACAATACTTAACAACTTGGGCAACGAAATGGCATCACTGACCAAGCCTATATAACAGACTACATGGCAAGGCAATTAATTGCTATCAATTATTGTGAGGGCAGTGAGCAGACTTTCGTGTGGGCTGGTATTCATCGCCCGTCGACGTTCCTTGCTCATTCCTCTGTACGGAAAATGTAAGCACTGGAACGAGGTATGTTGAAAAATAGAAGCTCAAAGTGCACAAGTAAAGCCAACACAACCCGACGTTTCGAGCTGACTCCAGCTCATTATCAAGGGATTAAAAAAAAAACGCAATAAACTTAAAATTGCGTGAAGGTGCCTTCAGACCGCCGAATGCAGGGAAAACTGCCTCTAGTGTCTACGGCTTATCTTGAGTTCGTCACAGAACGAACACAGATAATCGATTGTACGTTTTTGGTATTAGAGGGCCTTGTTGATATCCAACATGGTAACAAAAACAGTGGCGGCCGGCGAATAAAGTCACCTTCTCTAGGAAGACGTAGCCGCTCAAAAAATACTGCAGGACCCAAAGATACGCCGCGCAGACAATAAGTCAAAACGACAATTCGAATAATTCTTAAAAAGGTGAATTTAAATTTTTAAGAGGCAGAGGAGAGTGACCTCTTTGCGCCGAAAACACAACAAGAAGTGGCGACTATTGGATGCAGTCTTGGTTTTGTTCATGTTTCCCCGGTGACGAAGATGTCAAACATTAGACGCAGTCAACAAAGGCTAATAAAACTATTAAGATCCCACAAATCGAATTACAAACTGCGTGACAACTTCAACAATTCTTAACAGCATTTTTCTTAAAACTGGGCACAAACCTAACATTATCTAACACTAAGATTTTTTTCCAAATCCCACAAATTCGTACAAGGCTCAACCTTGAAACTCTGTGTTTCACGGTGCATGACCCACATGTTAGAGATGATAACCAAACTCCAAATCTAGATTTTATCGGACATTGGGGACACTAAAATAAAATAGCTAGAGCGCCAAGGAAGAGTACCGTTTCTTAGACTTGGGTGGGAAGCGACCTTGCCATCGGGAAAAATTGAAAAACAACGACTATTACACCCCCCCCCCCATCACCTCTATAGCCTATTTCACCATCTGGGTTCGTAGGTTTAATATGTGATATAGGCCTTTCTTCGAATTCAGCTGTTTTGTGAACGTAAACCTCCTTGGTGAATGGATTGATTTTACCAATTTTGTGCAGAAATTATTGCTTTATTTTTTTTGGAATGGTGGGGGAGGCAACTGATCGGGATCGGAAAAAAACCACGGGCCCAGCGTTGCATTCCTGGGATGTCAATGGAACAGAATTGGGTTTTAAGTTTACTCGTTGCTCATTAAGTAGCTAGTTCGTAGGGATGAGTCGGTAACCGAAACCGAAACAGAATTTTTGGTTTTTACTGGTAACCGAAACCGATTTGGATTTTGTGTCGGTTTTTCGTGCGACGTTCGAAAAATCAAAAATTGATTTGTTTTTCTCATTTTTTTTTTTAATAATTATAATTTTCTACGTATAAATGACAGCAAAGCTCCTAATCATTAAAAAGAAAATAGTAGAGGACAATGATGCCACAGCTAGGACCATGGTCTATGACGCTTCTGAAAGTGAAAGCAGGAGTTAAAAGCTAGTAATAGTACTGATACAAGAATAAAAAAACTAGAAATAGCTGATTGGAGTGGATGGTGGCAAAAACCGATACCGAAACCGAAACCGCAGTTTTGTGAGCGTAAAAACCGAAACCGGACCCGAAGTCAAAAAAATGAAACCGACCCATCCCTACTAGGTCGAGGTGGTGAGTGTGATGATGAATTGGGCGACAAGAAGTAAAAACATACTCTGTCACAGAATTACCCTTCGCTTGTCCAGTTACCCACTTCTCTTCCCTTTTTCGGATAGCTCCAGCCTCACACGAAGATTCGGGTTCACAAGTTTATTACAAGAACGGAATTTCCGCCGATAGCCACGGATTTGCTCCTCTTAGTGAGGAATACTGTTTATATTTTGCAAGCGTTCGGTCGAAACGAGAATGTTGTGCTGGTAGGCCATCAGTATGTCTGTGTCTACGATAACTTCTGAAACAGTTTTCAAATGCATTTTAAATTTTGCACATTAATTATTTATTTGTTCTTCATTTGTCGATTTCAGTTGGAAAAATTATTCTGGCGTTATTGACCCGCTACCTTTAACCACTCCCTATTCCGGGAAAATATAATTGGTTAATTATGGTAAAAAAATCATTAATCAAAATTATTACAATATCACATTTTGTGACAAAGACGTCACATTAAAATAATTGTTCAAGCATATTATTCAGAAATTAACACAAATTGGTAGACAAGTCTCGTTAAGTCTCGTTCAATTTTATAATTTCTCAAACTGATTGGGTAATTTCCGACAGGTAGAACACAGGAATCAGATTGTCATCAAGAGCGATTTTATCACGAAAGTGCGGCTTTTTTCCATGATTCTTAATAGTTTTAAAAACTAAAAGTGAAAAAATAGAAAACACAAATAAATCAGACAAATTCCAATACTCGCCACTAACAAGAAGATAAAATATATGTTGATCCACTTCATGGAAAAAGTAGTAATTGAAATTCTGTTTTTTAATTTTTTCGTACAGAGAATAGGAAGATGAAACAAAATAATATTAATAATTTGAATAATAATTTAATAATTTAATAAATTGAATTAAGTTTGGATGGAAAATGAGACATGGGACACAAACGTTTTATTTCAATCATAATATTCCATTATAGCAACCGCAGAGCTAAGCTATTATAACGGAACGTTCTAAACCAGATAACAGGGAAAAAAATACATATTTTGGGTGCTTACGTTAATTCTGGTGCTTAATACTGGATTATTATTGACGAGTTGCCAACATCAAACACTTAATTTACAGAAACATCCTAAAAATTCCATTTTCCCTCCTGATTTGCTAGTCGACACTTGGGTTAGCCTTGTTGTGTGGTTTTAGTACTAAAGAGTAATTGCGGCATTGGTGTCAGCTGCAATGTAGTTAAAATTTTATATACGGGTGTAAGTAAACAATTAGCCTACTTTTTTTTTTTTAAATATTGACACGGAATCAAGCTCTCAAGTTGTGAAGACCAGTGCATTCTGTTATGTAAGCTTAGTAGTTAGTTCTGATTATCCGTGGCCACATAACAAGTAAACGTTGGCAGTCAAAAAACTGTTTGAAGTCACGAGTTATATTCCGAATTCTGAAAAGAAACCGAATACGAAGCATGAGGCACCTTTTCTGATTGGAAATGGAACAAGAAAAGTGGCTTGAGAAAAAATTACGACGATCAACTAAAAACTTCCTCGATTTTAGTTCGTTTAAACGCTTGTTCTTTCTAATTGACACATATTTTCCAAACATAATATTCGGCAAAAACCTACCAAGCGTAATTTTTAACATATGTTTTCCGCAAAAGTAAAAACGGACACTAGTTCGACATTTGGCCGTATGCGGTCAGGACTCGCTGCGAACGCTGGAACAAAGGGAAGAACTGAGTTGGACACTCCGTCCTTCATACCGTTCTGGAAATACGTATAGCAGAAGTTGTTGTTTTGACTGAACACAAATTATGTAAAAAGAACATGGAATTATACACAACGGAATAATAATTGGATGCGACGAACAACGTTTTGTGTAAAGAAAAGAGGAAAACAAGCCAAAAAGCGAAGAACATCATAAACTAGAAATAACCTAGTAAAGTAAGACACCATTATGCACTTACGTTTCGTCGGAGTGGCATGACCCAGATTCGAACTGGTAACCCAATTCGTCCCCAGATCACTGACATAGCACCTGTATCAGTACGGCCCACTCCTCCACTGGCATAAAGATCACTCACTGAACCCGTTATTAAGGTCACAGCAGTAACCAAGAATTTGAACGAGAATTCTTGCAGCCATAGGAATTATGTGTGAAGGAATTGCGTACGTACAGCCAGAATTATTTAAAAAATGTTGAATTAAGTAACTCTCACCTGACGATGCTGTAACCAGTAGCATGAAAACGTTACTGTTAGCGGAGCAAAAAAAATGATGTAGTGTTAGGAAGCGATAGCTGATCTGTTTATGCTGTTATACTAACTACACGTTTTAGATCAGCTGTTTGGCAATTGTTCCCTATAGCTGGTAATGGTTAGTATTGCAAATTATTGCAAATTGCAAAGTGGTAGTTAGTATTATTGGCAGTGAGATACACCGACCGAGTGGGGGCAAAGATGAATGAACGCCTATAACTAGAAAAGACAAGCCGACACACTTGTTTTCGAGGTGAACAGTTACCCACTACATCACTAACTCGGTTCTACTGGAAAAGGACACGGGTCACTCTGCAAAACGGATTCGTGGTTGTGGCAAACCTACAACACCACCCCCTCCCCGACGTTATTATTATATACTTCCACTTATCAGAAGCCTCGTGAAATTGGTAGCCGGAAATTCGCTGTCCGTGAAATTTGCACCTGTACACACATAACGGTTGACGATGGTTTGTTGTTACCGTCAATCATCGAACTACAGAAGTGCAAAAAGCCGAACACGTCGTGTTCTGCAAAATTTGTATTCTTTGTTTCACGCCGTTCGCGCTTCCACTAGACACGTTTTCTTCAGACGAAAGCAGGCAGCCAATTTCCTCCATATAGTTCTTATTTAATGATAATCGCAAATGAAACATAAATACACATGGAAACCTATGTCCGTTGTTTTTTGGACATTTAAGTCAAAAGGCAACGGAAAATAGGATTGCACCTTTATTTATTTATTTATTTATTTACCCAGTTGGCTTTCCGACTTGTAATTGTCAATGCAAGTATGGACCACATAATGTTAACGAAGAAGACACTCTGTCTTGACTGGCCATGTCAGAACACAAGACAAGATACAGTAAATACACACTGTTTTCACAAAGTAAGTCGTTCATACAGACTGTTTGCATGAAAGTGAGCATTTTGTAAAGTCCCGTATGTACGTCGATAGTGTGATTCGATATCGCATCCTCTTGGATCAGAGACCAGGCTCTTAACAAATTCGGCTATGCATGGCTCGCTTTACTGTGGTGCCCAAGTTACCTTCATGAAACTTGTTTTCGTTACGGTTGTTGAACTTGATTATTATTATTTTTGCATGGGAGTGCGTCCTGGTGTGGAAAAGATTGAATAAACATTAAATAAATACTACAACATTAACTTTTTTTTAAATGTCGATTAACAGCAAATTTCAGAATCTTGTGACGCCATTTCAGGTAAGTTTTTACGCATTTTTTTCGAAATTACGGCTGTTGTGGTAAACTAGAGTGTCTAGTCATGTAATGCCAGTATCATACGAAGTAATAGTAAGACCTAATAATTACAGGACGCAAAGCCAAATGGTGTTATGAATGAACGGCTTTTGGTCAAAGGTCGACGGTTCAGTTCTCTTATCAGGCAGTCTTACGTTTAATGTGGCCATGTCGCCATGGATATCGGTTCACATCTGTATTCATAATAATAATACAGTATTGTAACTCGGAAGAATTGCCCATTCCTTCAGACTAAATACGTGGTCTAGTAATTGTCTGAAACACCTTTCGGAAAACGTTTAACGAAGTTGTTCTTAGCTCAGGGGCGCTTCCGTAATACCTCCCTTTTTCACATTTTTCCACATTTCTATTTTTCATGTAGACCTATTTACTTTTCAATTTTTCACATGTTTTTCCATGCTTACTTTTCACGTTTTCACATATGTTGCCTACCTAACTAATATCAATGAAAATTTTCGTTGCTAGTAATATTTGTAATTTCTCCATAATGTCAGTGTTTTTTGTATGCTAATTCTGGTCAGGAGGCCTTTAAAATTTGGCGTAACACAAATATTGTAATAACATACTTATGGCAAGATTTAAAACCACAACTTCAAAAATCGGATCCGTCTCAAGTTACACCAATTCATAACACAATTTTAGCTCCTGTTTCTGCAAATATTTGTTGCGGCTTTCAACTTGAGTTTTTACTTGAGTTTGTGTGCGGTGCTTTTTTTTCACAGCACTGCTAATTTTTGTCACAGTTTATCACATTTAAAAAAATTTGTTTGACTAATAGCAAATTTTCACATTTTCCACATTTTTTTCACACTGGCAGCACCCATGTTAGCGATTATCTCCTCCAGGAAGGAAGTTAGTGAGCGATGGTAAATTTCGAACACTGTATTTGGGTGCACCTTTCCATTCTCCACGTCTGTTGACTTGAATCTAACAATGACGTACGCTCAATTTTGCATACGCAGGTGATTCCATTGTATTCTAACAGTACAGACATTAGCTCCATGCTAGCACCACGAACAAAACACCATTTTTAAATTGCATCCATATACACACACCAGACCAAAAGAAGCAAGATAATGAAACTAAAAAAAAGCATCTTACCTGTAAAGAGTAGAAGGAGGTGGAGGATGAGGAGACTCTTGTCAGCTGAAGGTGGCCACATCTCACGTAAGCCGCGCGAGCGGGAACGGGCGTTCAGGCATTGCCTCCCACTCACTCACTCCCTCCCGTCAGTGCAGCAACAGGAAGCGGCCGGAGGAAGTAGGAAACGACAAAGCCCTTGGCGAAGGGGGACCGGCCCTCCTAACATGGTCCCCACTTCCGGTAGATTGCACGGTAGAAATATCCCAGGGTGCGACGAAACGAGCACGTTTGCACGGGAGTATGATCCGCAGAATGGGACGATTCACGATTCCGATGTTACACAAGCCGAGTTGAAAATATTTGTTTGCCCCGTGTGGCTTCCACTGTGCACCTTTTCGTTATCTGTGAAATAGTAACGCTTTAGTTTACGGAACCATTACAGCGGCCATCTTGTTACGCGTAACGTTCCAATCGTATGGCGTGGACGTTTATGTCATTGTTAGTGATGCTTTACCTTTGCTGACAGTTGTATGGATATTGTGGGAGTTTTATGTTCCAATGTAAGGTATTTGTAACGTTTTGGAATTGTTATCTCTAAAGATGTAACGTAGCACACTAAAAAAAAACTGTCAGCACGTAAGGGTAAGTTTAGTCGTGTTGTTACTGCAACAGTATCCTGCAGTACACTTTTCCTTTAAACTTGATCGCTATCGTGGGCTTGTAGAGCATATTTCATTCCAGTAGACAAAACATTCCACGAACGAAAATTCCATGAGGCAATTTTTAGCGACAGAACCGGCGTTCAACGTTCCTTCGGTTCACCTTGTTTTTATCCAAATTCCAGTGCACCTTTTCCAGTGCTGGTGACGCATCAAGCACACTCACTATAGTCGATGCTGTGAGTCGCCTTTAACAAATAATAGTCAACTTTTACGCGATTTTTTTTTGCTTATTCAGCAAATTGAGTCGACAAAATTGATTCACCAAGTTCCAATTTACGTCATTTTTCCCCGTTCTTTCCTTTTTCTTTTCCAAGCAGAGACCTTATCTTTTCGCTTAATGGTGTTTACGAATTTTTTCGTCACTTTGCGTCCTTTTTAAATCATCTAATTCAGAGTTGAGCAGGAGTGTCGTGTTTTTACAGAAAAATCGACGACTTTGTCGCGTGTCCCAAAACGACAGCCTGTCTACCGATGACAACACTTTCACGCGAACCGGTGATTGAAAAATGAAAAATTGTGCCGATCGTTCATGTTGTGATGGTGATTACGCACAAAAAAAAAAAAAAACAGCACTCGCGTTTTGAATACCTGAATAGAATCGTGAACCGGCTAAACTCGATTTAAAAGCACAATGCAGATTATGAAGAAAAGGATTTTAAAAACGATGCAAGATATGTTTTCTGTGTATGGCTAAACCATTTATCAAAGAGTTAGCTCCTTACGTTCACCTTGTATTTATCCTGTGCTGTTTCTTGTGCACCTTTTAGTTAGCAATGTAGACGCATCTACTACATCACAAAGATGGCGTAGTAACTCTAATGTACACTGATGCAGCAATAATGTTTTGTGTTTTCTGTTTAATGGCGTAAAAACACAAAATAGTTTATATATACGAGAACTTGATAAAAATATTTTATACGTGAGGATTATCCAGTACCCGATTATTAGTTTCTAACGGTCAGTTCTGGTATGTTTTAAAGTAATAAATTAAAATTCCAGTTCACTCCGTTCATCACGAAATATTTCATATGCCAGATATTTACAAATGTACAATTTTTACAAACTGAATCACCTTTCAAATCCAGAAACACACTTCGACTTATGATGTTTACTAATCCAAGCGTCGTAGCCAAATTCCGTCAAGGTCACGTGATCGTTACGTCACTAATGAATGTCATTCAAGCCATGCAACGAACTACTTTAGTTGGGTGAATGTACGGCGTAGAGTAGTGCTCCGTCGGGAAAGTGGCATGGCTTGTACATGTGTGCACATCCGCTCCAACAAATTAATTCCACTCACTGGCACTGTTAATAAGGAAATGACGCCGCTTGTATGATAGAATCAAAAATCAACCTAATTTTTTTTCTTTCTTTTTCTAGTTCGGTTTCACGCACTACTTCCAGTGGCGGCGGAGCTGTGCAGCTCACGTCAGGCGTGAAGCGGTCGATAGGACGCTCCAGCGTTTTCCTCCGCTTCTATAGCGGCAACAATGCACGATGGTTAAGCCTAAAACCTGGAGTCTTACAAATTTGGCAACGATAGCGAATTTGGAGCCACCAAACGACAAGGAACGATCAGCACAAGACAGCTTTTTTTTTAATAAAATAAAACTAGAAAATAAAGAAAAAAAACAAAAAAGTTGAAGAATGAATGCCCTTGAAGTTGTGCACACAGTTTAGGAACGGTGCCAAGTTTCCGTAAGACGTGGTCGCCGACTCTCCTTTCCTCTTCTTTTTCAAAGGATTTTGAAAAGAAACCTTTCCCTTTCGTTTTTCTTCTGCTCCTTTACAATGATTCTTTCCCCCCTTTTCCTCGAAACCCGTATGTGAGAAGAGCGGGGGGACAGTTTCTAAATCTTGCGACACGAGTACGTGGAGATATCCGTCCGCACAAGGATTAAGAAACGAATTTTCAAACGTAGGAGTGGAGATTTGTTTCAGATGGAAAGATTAACCACTAATCCAAGCAATGGTTCTTGTTAAATCCCCGTGATAGCTTGGCATACGTTCCATTCCACGGAAGAAGACACTTACGTTCCAGTAATCTTTACAATCCATCTTTCCACTGTTTTTTTTTTTTTATGTCATCACCTGTCCTTTGATATAAGTTTCCATCGGAACGATTTTAAATGGTTAAACGCAAAACACCACTGATTTAGCACATCATTTGATGGGGAATAACAGTAAGGAAGCAGTTCCTTCAAAATCCAGGAAAATCGGCTGAAAATTCCCGTTCTCGAAGTTGTTAACGTTAAGTGCTACTTTTACGTATAGCGGGACTTGTAAAATTGAAGTTAGATGAAGTTTTGTCAAATGTACATTTTAGATACCATCTCTTGTACATCCATGTGGTATACTTCACATATGCACTCATGAACTGTAAACTTCCAGTTTTTCTGCAGCGTGTTTTATCAAGGTGAAATTAACTTTCGCAGGTCAGTTTTAAAAAATAAACTCGTTCACCGCCACCGTTTTTTTCCCGCTACCAACAAATATAACACGTAAATATACTGTTAAGTTAACTTTAATAATGCCCTCTAATTGAGAAGACGGTGTAATACGTAAGCACACAAAAAAAGACCCGGAAACGAGTAACCGGCGAAATAATCTGGTAATCCGCGTTAATCCGAGATTATGGTAGCCGGCGGAGTGCGTGAATTCTTTTACGGACAGGGACGGTGGAGCTTACCAGCTTGAGGGGCGGCAGAAAGTCTTCGGCGGGGCGGCAGACTTCAAACCAAGGCCGTGGAATCTCGCCGCTACCCGGGAAGAATCCTCGCTCCGTCCGGTAGCAGCTCGAATCGCTGGTGCGGCACCGGGTATGGTTTGCACCCGGCTAATATTCCAGTCCGTCCGTCCGCACCGGCAGAGGCGCGAGGGCATCTGAGCGCGGGTGCGTTGCGCGTTCCCTGCTCCGTTGTGCCTGGGTCACGTGGTTTACGGGGTTGGAGAGAGGGCGTTGCTTTCCGAGCATCGTCGCATCGCGTTTCGACGCGCTCCTTCGACGTCGATCGCTGGAGAGAAGCGTCCGACTACAGAGGGTTTTGGCACCTACGGTTAATGTGATTGTATGCTACTGTTACCGTGTCGGGGCGTGGTAGGAGAAAGGCCGACTGTGACACAGCAAGCAAGCTGGTTGAGGGAGAGCAAATGCGCTCTGAGAAGGGAGGGGGGGGTGGGGGGGAATAGACGGAGCTGATGGATATTTTGTTAACAGATGTTCAACGACTTTCGATATAATTGTATAATTAAAAATAAAAAAATCGGGTCATTGCCAACGATGCCTTGTATTAATGTCTTTTTCATCGTCGTAAACTGAGTTGCTTTTGGATTTATTAAGGGAACACGAACCCAGACTGGATGATCTGCCCCCGCGACAATGAGAGGGACAATTTAGCTTGGAAAATCCAAGCGGAAATCCCAGGATCTTAAACCTGTCGCAGTCGACATGAGCGCTAAGTTACTTCTTCGTTGTTCGTTACATTGTTTCATCATGCTTAGTTCCACCGCATTGTTTTACGTAAAAATAAGGAATGCAACGGCCAAAGCGATGTCAAAAGGTGTCATTCAATCCAAACATTCAAATAACTCATCTCAACATTGCTAATGGATGAAGTGAATTTTTTATGCCAACAAGTGGATTGTTTTTTCTTTTTGGGGAGTGGTAAGGGAATGTTAACGTTAGATTATTAGCCACTTTCAGAGTATTGCGATCCAACAATGTCAAAGCTTCCAGTATAAACAATTTTTCGTCTCTGCACTAGGAAAGTGGGTGATAACCTATCAGCAAGAATTTATAGGGTTGGGGAGGAGAATTTGTTACTGAGACCCATACTGAAAAGTCTTGGATACATTCCTATTAGTTCAGTCTTAGTTTATAGAGGGTTTTATGTGCGAATTTCTACTCAGTTTTTAGCCTAAAATTAAACGAAACTAAACAAAACTAGCTTGTATTCAATCATTATTTAGCCTAACTTAGTTCTAATTTAGTTTATTTTAGAATTGGGCTGAAAAAGGAGCAAAATTTACCAGATAGAACATGTGGCGCCCTCTGAAAACTCGGACGGAACTAATAGGGACGAATCTAACGTGTTTCAATAGGGACTTTTTAGAGTTACAAATTCTCCTCCCAAACCCTATGAATTCTTGCTATCAATTATTAGTATTTAGCAGCAACCATCAGCATTCAATTGTAGAGGACATTAGTACAGCAAAACGTCATAGAGGTAATCTTACATCTTGAACCATAGATTGGAGCGTGACTAAAAGTCATGCGATTGCTGGCCTCGGATAACGAATTAGGAATGACTTCAGATGCGAAATTGGCTGTGACGATTGCAGTATAAGACAAACTACATACCTTTTCGGGTTTGCATTCAGAGGTGTCAGGGGTGGCTGGGGATATATGAAAGTAAGGAAATAGCTTTGTAACGACGTTTGTTATTGTTGCACTATTCGTTTCTGGAGCTCAGATCTGCAACAACAATATGACCAGGTAACGGCCATGCTCTGACGACGGTGACCTGTGTCGACCATGTGTTGTGAGATTCATGTCGACTGCAAATGTTGAACTCGTACCACCCCAACGAAGTCTCACTGATGACGTCATTTGCGAAATTACGTCCAAGGTCTACATGACGTCATATTCTAATTACCCACTGCCACTTCAAAAGCCATATCCATTGTTTGCTGAGGTGATGTTCTGTGACCAACAAATGTTACAATACGTAACATACAAATTGCCTGTTGTTAATGTACGTCTTGAATGGCTCGAGCTCGATTGGTCTTCTACCCGGTACTCTCAACAATTAGGGAGTGAACCGAAAAAGAATTCTTACCGCCACGATCCTCCCTTCGACCAAGCACACCACAAGGTATTTTTTTGGCCAACGTAATTAGAAATATTTACCTTTACCCCGCCCCTTAGTCCTGAATATATATATTCAAACCAATCCAACCCTGTTGCTTGCGTTACACAGCGACCCCGTAGATGTTAGTTACACCACCCAATCAAACTACAACCCGAATGTTGTTCATTTTATCAGACCCGAAGTAAGCCTAGTTTCCTCAGCATTCCGTATTAGGGTCCTAAGGAAAGGCACAGACTTGTCAGTGTTGCCAAGCTGTCGACGCGCCGTTAAGCCTCATCCACCCCCCCCCCCCCTCCGTGGTAGTCAGTCGAGCCGGAGCCCTTCGACGCTCCTTCTTTATAATTAAAAACATCATGCGGACTGAACCACGACTTACTGCCTCATTACCCATCAGCTTAGTGTAAACAGAGATCCGGTCACCCCGTAATAGGCCCCACGTAATATATGATCGCTCCTCCATTAGCTGTGGTACTGATGGTGAGGAACCGTAGCACGTACCAATAATCGCCACGTCAGGCTGTAGTGTTAGCGCCTATATTATTACAACAAGACCACCGTAGACTCATACAATGGTACGGCGAAATGCTTAATCTCCCTGTCCTTCCCCAACTACACAAAATATTTACCCAAAAATCAAATAATAAAACAAGGAAGCCAAATTTCAATTTTAGGCAGTTTCAGCTTCCTGACCTGAACAAAAGTGTGTCGGTTTGTGCGTCATGCTTCTAAGAAACAAATCTGGATATCCCTGTCTCTGCTTTATCAGGCAGGTAGCTGCAGTTATTCCCTACCATTTCCCTGTGGTGATTTTTGGTAGTCAAACCCTGTATCGAAAATAAGATAGGTAAAAGGTTTATTGTTAACAAACAATACAGGGTGATGCAAAAATCTGGAGAAGCCTATTGCCACTCCAAATCTACTAAGACGAAAACCATGAAAATGTACATACGTATACTATTGGCAGTGTCGAACTGGCCCTCTTGAGGGCCCTCAGCGCAGATCCTGCCCCCCCCCCCCCCACCGCCTTCTATATATTCAGATTTCCTAACCGATACGACTTGCCTTTTAAAGAACCCGGAAAATCCTGGTGGTCTGGGGGAGCGCTGTAAGCTCCCCCAGCGGTGTCCGGGGCAGAGCCCAGGAAGCTGAAGCATTTTACGCTATTTTAGTACCTGTTTCTGCCATTTTCTGGCTGCCAGTCAGCACAGTTGCAACAAATTATTAAACAAATTTTGGTGATTTTTCTTATTCGTTCTTCAGGATAGCAGGTTTCGGAAAAAAAATTAATTGTGACTAAAACATGTTTAGACATTTTTTATGCGAATTAAATTAATCCAGTTCAGTTTAGACTTTTAGGCAATAATGAATGACAATGAAATGATGTGTGCCCATATGCCGGAGGCAGAACATTAAATAAAAAAAAAATTAGGCTATCGAAAGGTGAAATCAAGTGAAAGCTTTTTTTTTTTTCAGTTTTATCCCAGAAGGGATTATTGCAAAAAATTTCCTTGTTTTAAACAGCAACATGCTTATAAAAATTGGCACGTCGAAAGATGTAACCTTTTACTCAGTTTTATCAAAACAATTTGAGGTATTACAAAAGCTTACACACTTGAAATCTACATACTCCATTTTCATTTTTTCTCATTTTCATTTTTTTCTCCCATGATCTTCGGGTTGTTTCTGCCCTCAATTTCGAAACCAGTCTTGTGATTGTAGGAAACATTACTAATTAATTATCTTTTCATCAAAGTCTCGTAGCTAGGAGGAGAACTGCAGGGAAGCGACCAGAAACGATCAGGGGCAGCGTTTCATTTACTCGCATACTACACAGAAGTGTTGCGAAAACGAATGATAACAAAACCCGCATCCTATAGCTAAGCGGCTAAGAGCCAAATTTTAGGCGAATCGTGCACTTATGGAAAAAAGCATGACACTTCCAGAATTTCTTTACTGTAGCAAATGGAACATTTTTGGATATGGCGCCCACATGTATGACTTCCGGTTTGCCCTCATTACGTCATCAAAGATGGCCGCCACAGATTCACTCTACAGAGTTTGATGTCAACAGCTGTACCTCGGTAACCAGCAGACCAATTTCGATTTTCTACGGCTTGTTGAAGAGATAATTTTGTGAGCCACAAATAAGGTCCTACGACACATTAACAGAGCTTCGAAAGGTTAAAGGATACAGCTCATAAAATATAAATGTTAAGTGATTTTCAATGGGTATTATCACATTTGACAAGGTGAGGAGTAGGATGCTTTGTTGCTTTGTAGGATGTATTTTATGGAGTCGACCCATAATCACCACTCATTTTTTTTTATCACATTTGAATTAAAATAACAGCCAAAGTAGCTAATGAAAAACATTAAGCCATATCGTACGAATTGTTCCAAATTTTGTTCCCTTTCCAACAAGTCCTAACAATGTTAAAAAGATGGAACCGTTGCCAACTTATTACAAGATGAAGGATATACTGCTAGAGGGTTGAGTCTTTCACTGTCTGCGAAAGCATGAAATTTGGTATGAATGCACATGAAGAGTAACTGGAAAAAATAGTTATGATAACACGTCCCCCCCCCCCATAGAGAAGGTGATTCCACCCCCCCCCCGCCCAAAAAAAAAAACATCTTGTTTGGCTGTAACACTTTAACTTCAACAAATAAAACGCATAATGTGAAGTAAAAACGTTCAGCACACAATTCTTTCGGAAATGTGATATACATCTTTTACATAAAATCAACCCTTGAACCCCGAAATCGTATTAAAGTACATCATCCTTAATTTACGCGAATTTTCCTTTTTTCAATTGGTTGATTTTGAAGTCGTCTGATAGCCCGAAAATGGACATGCTTAGGATTTTCTGACTGGTGGGAATTTATTCTTTCCACTAATCCTAACCGAAATTGTTTAACTTGTAGAGGAAACGTCCTAAGCTCTTTTAAAGGGGAAGATGTAACGGCATATTGGTGAAGGCGTTGTTGAGTTTCGAAATCAAAGTGCTCGTGAGCCCACTAATAGCCCGAAATGGACATGCTTATGATATTCTGAAAGATGGGGATATATTCGTTCCAACAATCTTAACCGAAATTGTTTAGATTAGATAGGGACCGTTCTACGCCCGTTTAAAGGTGTAGATGTAATTGGTGTGGTGGCTAGTTTCGATTTCAAAGTGCCATTGTAACGCTCATATTTATTTTTGTATTTAAGCCAAGAAACTTCAGTTACGATTATGGAAGGAATAGACTCCCGCCTTTCAGAACATCTTAGTCATGTCCATTTTGGGCTATTACAGGGCTGGCAAGAGCATTTCGAATTCGAAAATCACTATACGCTTTCACTGCTATACTCCATTACCTCTTCACCTTTAAATGGTCATATGACGGTCCCTGTTTAATTTAAACAATTTCGGTTAGAATTAATGGAAAGAATAGATCTCCACCTTTCAGATATTCCTAAGCATATCCATTCTGGGCTAGTCGTCAGGCTCTGGTACGGGGTTTGACTAGCAGATTCAACCTGACGTGACATTCTAATCGACAAACAGTTGAGTTTTAAAATTCTTGTTAATTCCATTGTTGTATTATTTTAAAAGAGGATGTCCAGTTTTCTAGTTAGGCATCATACGTTTCGATGTCAACGTGATGTTTTAAGTACAATACACATAACGTTCAAGGAAAAAATCTACAGCTTAAGGTTCAAATAGTTATATTTCGTGTTTTTCCAACATTTTACGCAATGTCGCATTCCAGAGGCCGTGCCGCTTAATTTGTGCTAGTTGTATTATTGTACCATAGGACATTTTTGGTTAGTTATAATTTTATCTTTCCAACGAGCTATAAAAAATTAAAATCGGTTAATTGGTTACCGAGATACACATTTTAGGGTTAAATCATGTGGCGGCCATCTTTGATGACGTAATGACGCTAAACCGGAAGTGCCGTCAGTGAGCACCATATCCAGAAATGTTGTTCTTGATACATAAAATAGGTTATTAAAATTTCACGCTTTTTTCCGGAAGTGCACGATTGTTGCCCTTAGCCGCTAGACTACTGTACTTGGCATTCAAACTGACTTTTAAACTGATGATAATTTACCAATATTCATGGAACGTGAATTTGCAGTGAAAATTTATTCAATTTTGCAACTCGACAACTCGAAATTGCCAACTCTGCCTTTACCAACTTCTCGGGGGAGGGGAAGCTGTCCTGTTCCCCCAGATGCTTCGGCCCGGTATATAATGAAGTAGAACCCCCGCCCAATTTATACAGTAAATTTATACAGTATAATAGAATTAATGTTACACCAAACAAATCAATGCAAAAAAAAAAAAAGATTTGCGGTTAATTCTAATTGGATCTGCTACCTTCTTTTTTTTACCCGTTTTTACTGATTAAGAACACGAAGAGTGCACTGAAGACGACAGAGACAAGAAGCACGTCTGCTGCTCTCTGTAGTCTCATCCAGTAAATGCGACATACTTTTTCAACTTCCTTCCCAAACATTACAGGCCTTGCGCCCTGGCTCGGAGCCCCTGCGGGGCCCCTCGGCGATCGCCGACTAGATGAGCTAGCCAGTCCGACACTGACTATGGGTCGGAGGGACAAGTAGTGATGCTAGTTTAAATGACCTTGGAATAGTCCTTCAAGGTAGTCACGATGCGAAATTCTGAACTACACGTCGTAAAATAGTGGTTTAAATTGGGAAGTTGTAGAAAACCATAAGCCAATGCTAGAGCGAAAAAACAGAATGAAAATCGGACCATTAGGGTAGGAGTTATCCTTCAGACAAGTTAAGCATAAGAGCTTCATTGCATGTATTCAGGATGCAGAGCAAAAAAAGTGCCATACTAAACGAAAGTATCGCAGCAGTACTTGATACAGAACAAGGTTTTCTTACCTATCCAGAAAAGTCTGGTGCGTTTTTCATAAAACTGGAAAGTGGTTTCCTGAAGCATAAATACGTTCAGTTACATTTGGTGGAGAGGGGGGGGCGAAGTAAATGAAAAAGTTTCCTTGAGTGGGGAGGGAAGGGGCAAGACAGATTAATGGCTTTAGGCAATGTTGTTTTATTTAATGCAAAGGGTATTATTTAAGTTGATTCGTTTTATTATCAGTCATGTCAAGCATGTATCGGTGGACGGAGAGTATTTGTCCAAATGAGTGTTGCATGTTCACTTCCTTCCTCACATGCAGTTAACCTTTCCAACCCTTTCCTCTTCCTCCCCCATGTGTACGTATGCATGCTTCAGGAAACCACTTTCCAATTTTGTGGAAAACGCAGCACACGTTTCTGCCTAGGTAAGAAAACCTATTTCTGTATCCCGTATTGGTACGGCGCTTTCTCTGCTAGACACCCTGAAAACATGCAGTGAAGCTATTAAGACAAACTTGTTTGAAATATAATTCCTACCCTATGGTCCGATTTTCATTCTGTTTTTAGCTTTGGCATTGGCTTACAATTCTCAACAACTCTCCAAGTTACACTACAATTCCACTACTACATGTAGTTCAAAATTCAGCATCGTAATGACCTTGAAGGACCATTCCAAGGTCATTTATCACTACACGTCCACCGACCCACGGTATATGTATTGTCGACTCTTTCCGTGGAAATAAGGAGGGGGCGTTAAGTTGTAGCGATTTGGTTTAGTTTTACGGGGGGGGGGGGGAGTGCGTTTTAGTTTTCTAGCTCAGAGGTCCCAGGCACAACGCTATGAATCCTTTGGTATTAGTTTAAACTAAGGTAAAAATAATAAACATGGTACTTAACAACTAATGATGGTCAAATAATTACCAAAGCATGTTTCAATATTGTGTGACGTTTATTTGGTGGTGAAGAGCTGGAGTGCTCTAGAGATTTTACAATGAAATTCGTAAGTAACAACAATATTGATAGAGTTTAAGTTCAAGTTTATTACGAGAGTAAAAAGACCCCAACGCCATACACTCTCCTCTATCTTAAAAAAAAACTAACTTATTACTAACTAGGGATACACCGCTCATCTGAATCTCACAAAGACTCCTGGGTCACACATAAACCTGGGCCCCTTACGACTATAACTACACATGACTGGACCGCTTCAACAAAACCAACCAAAATAACACTCCCTAATCCGAGTACCTCCAATCACCATGTACCAGTGAAGGGGAGCAAGCAAGGCAATGTTGGGGCAGCTGTAGTTAGGGTACAACAGCCCTCAACCTACCAGTCGCCTTACAGAAGCCTAGGGCCTTTCGGATGTTAACTTTGTTACGGGAAACATAGGGGGGGGGGGGCGGCTCCCAAAACTGCAGTTGGGGGTCACAGTCTTCAGTACACACAAAGTGACGCTGCAGAGCCCACCGGGGGCACTCAAACAAAAAATGAAACAGTTCCGTCGGACTCACCACCACAGTTACAGCGGGGGGTCCTGGTCCACCCCAGTCGGAAGAGATGAGCACGCAACTGAGTGTGCCCAGTGCGGAGCCTGGAAAAGATTCCTGCCTCTCTTCGTGATATGGCATCCAAATACTTCGGTGTAGAGACGGTTGAGTGAATGCTGTAGAGTGAGCGGCCGGTGGTGCCACTATTCCACTTCTCACTCCACTTTCTGATGCAGTGACGCCAAACGATTGGATGGATACCTCTAGGGCCAATGAGAAAGTCAGCAGTGGGGCCGACCTGTCAGGCTCTTTTCTTCGCAAGGACGTCTGCAAGCTCATTGCCGAACACATTGCAATGCGCCTTTACCCACTCAACCGCAACGAGGTAACCAGCCTGATGGGCCAGAAACAGTTTCTAGCCAGTCTCTACGACAATTGGGTGGGAAACGTCCATAGACGCAAAACACCCACGAAGGAACTCCATACTCGCAAGGGAGTCAGTAAGAATTACAACAAGAACGTGCAAATCAAGGCTGATGTCCAGGGCCACTGAAAGTGCGACGAGTTCGCCTACAAATGCCGTTCATTGCCAACGGGTCGGTGGTGCCTCTTGCCAAGGCCCAAAGACACACTTGAGTGAGCAAGTGTTTGGCTCTGACTTCGACCGGGACGTCCCCCGACTCCACTAACAGCGCAAGCCTGGGGTAGATGGCAAGCAGCCTGTCACCACCTTCAGCAACTGTTTAGTGACATCTGGATATCCTTCAAAGCCCTAGTGGAGGTGAGCAGCAGTGGAATGTGAAAATCAATGCAAGCTCGAATGTATGTTTTGTATAGTCCATTTACAGTGTTTTTTTTTTTTTTGCAACCGACTTATTGCCTGCAACCGACTTCCAAGATATTGAGCCGAGCAGAAACTGAACTCTTGACAGCATTAGCATCATGCACCCAGTCAAGACGCGGATCCAACCAGAACCCGAGGTACCTGACTTTATCCTCAGCTACGACGGAGATACCGTCCACCAGGATAGAGATCGTAGCCTAGATGCCACGGTGGAAAATCATCAGCTCGGTTTTATTGCCAGAGAGGACCAATCCACGGGCAGCCAGCAAGCGAGAACCAGTGGCGATAGCAGTTTCAAGAGTGGAGAAGAGTGCCGGCAGATCACTTCCAGTCAGCCACACAGCAACATCGTCTGCATAGGCTACCACATTGATTGTTGCATTCAGGGCAATAAGTACCGCATTGATACAGTACCTTCCTAAACCATCGAACAGAGCGAACAGAACGCACCACTGTTAGAGACAGTTTGGCTCCTAACTTAACGTCGCGCGTGCGCAGTAAAGTTGCGTCAGCCGTTTAGTACCTTCCGAAATTGCAATCACAGCTCAGCAAAATCAACAAGGTCAACAGAGCACTCGTTACATTATAACTTTAACGTGACTAGTTGATTGGACCAGGCTACGCTAATGGAAGTAACCAGGCGCGAGCAATGCAAAATTGCTAACCATCTCGGAGAGGTGTTTGCGGGTAATTGCCATGGTGGAGCTTTTGAGCATGAGCTAGGTACGTAAACAGATTGATTGTTGACGTAGGCAAGCCACATCAACACGGATTTAGTAGGGAATTAGCTGAACTGTCACCAACAGTGGTGCGTTTGGTTCGTTTTGTTCGGTGCTTTAGGAAGGTACTGATAGCTTATATCAAATAAGGCAGGGCTGAGGCAGCTTCGCACTCTATCCGTGGCCAGCACCTTGGACCAGCAGCCATTAACTCTTGTTCGACCGATCAGAGCTAACACCGCCGTCCTAAGCTTGGCCGTGACACCAAGCTGAGCCATAGAATGATCGAGCCAGGCAATGTCAACCATGTCGTAAGCTGCTTTTACGTCAAGAAAGACAGCCACGGCATAACAGTCATTAGCCCAGGCTGATATACGTGGCTATTTTAACAAGATGAAGAACAATAATTAACTCAACTCAAGTGAGGGGAAACATTAAACATTAAAAAGGTTTGGAGTTCCATCTTCAGTTTAGGAGGCAATAATGGCGGATGCGTGAAAATACGCATTTTCATGCAGTGAAGCCAACTCACGGGAAAAATTCAAAACATGGGCCAGCAACGAAGCCAGAAACAACCGCATACGAGACAGCTACACTAAGGCACAATAGCCCAACATCACGTAGTGAAATGCTGACGTAATACTGATAATGACCTTGCACTATCAATCAGCGGTTACTTGGTGGGTCAAACAAAGCAAATTACGTATAGCGATGACCTCGCTATAACGAAGTGCCATTGGTACCATGAATATGAAATAAGAAAAATAAAGAGTTAGTGAGATGACTAAAGCCTATCAATAACCTTGACAAACCCAGGATTTCTATCGGGTCCTCGGAAATATTTAAACGCACATTCTAGCTCGCAGTAGAGCATTAATATTAACGTTGTTAAACCAGTTCATGGCCTAGGGCAACCAAACTATCGGCTATTATAGAATTGCAAGGCTAGGAGAATAGTAAGTTCTTTTACCTTTGTAAGGCTGGATTATCCACTGAGAAGCTCCAACGTGCACAGGATGGCCATCTTTAGCAGATATTTGGGATTATAGAACGAAGCACAGCAAACAAGTGGTTACGGAATTACACCTTGGCAGGACCGACGTGTTGCAGTCACACCATGACGGATGTGTGACGTCAGAACACCTGACGAGGAGCTGCAGACAAGAATGACGTCGGCTACCCTCAGACGATGAGCCAGGAACACACTAATGAAAAAGGAACACGGGTGTTTAACAGGGGACGAGAATTGGCCTTTCACATTTTAATTAAAGTAAGAAATTATTATAGAAAAATTCATAAGTTGAGGAGGTACGGAAGCTAACAGTCAGCATTAAAGTATGGCCAGGAGCTTATAAATGCGTGGACGTGGGAGTGTCCATATTTAACTTTACCTTCACATTCCACCGTTTGTACAAGGTCGTCTGAGAGAGAGACAGCGAGTATCGCTTCCTGGCTGCAGATCGACAGTTAGCTCGATATTACAAGATTCGTATTTCAATTAACCAACGTTAAGAGATGTTGACTTCCCATCCCTCGCGAGAATTGGTGTGGATTTGGGAAGCGAAACACGCAATTTCAACACTAGTCGGCCTTGGCTTGAAGAATCCATCTCCTTTTTCCGCTTCAAGGAAGCTTCAATGCTGTTTCATGCAAGTTGCAAGCTATGCTGGGTATTTTTGGAACAAAGCGAGCGCCGAAGGCCGAGCGGAGCTCGTTTGTGAATCCACTCCAATGCAACTATCCGCATCACGTAGTAACCACGGCATCAATTAAAACCAGATTTTGTACATTGATAGCGTTACACCCAGCGATGGTTTTAACAAAGTAAATTTAAATTCGGACATGTTGTTAAGGAATAATCAAGGTGACAAAATGCTGAGGTTGTGTGAGCTGCTTACCTATCTGCTCAACAATAGTTTCCGAAGAGCGAAAATCTGCCGCATCGTTAGTAAATATCAATATGGACGTAATGTGAGCTCAAATTTCTGCCAGCAGTAATTTTCAACAGGACTCCAAATTTGATGCTTTTCAACGAAATTTCTAAAACCAGAGTCGGAAAACCGCTCATCGCAACCACCGTCAACGCCATCCAGCGACGCGTTACGAAATCAAATGAACAAAGAAACAAGATGCGATGACGCAACCCAAAAGGTGAGCCACAATTCTGTCTCCAATGCAACATGGGTTGTTTGTAATCGCTTCGCTCCAATTTGTCGAGAGTGTAAAGATGACGCCCTAGTTAATGTAGATTATCCCGGATAATTGGGTCGTTTCCAATTGGCCGCACAGGGTCGCGACCCAGAACGCAAGATGAGGGGGGGGGGGGGGGGGTTAATGGACCCTCGACAACCAGGGCATTTGCGTCAAACCGGGTCGCCATTAAGTGGTCCGGTTTGCCACTGCGCCACACATTACAGAGATGTTACACAAACCCCAAATCTAGATCTTCTCATACATCTGTACCTCTTGCAAAGATTTATAAACCCCGGACAGGAGGACAGACTTAACACCAAAGATGAAGCGCGCGGTAGTTGTATCATAGCCGTACGGGCCTCCTTATGCCACTTTTGGTCTGGATTTGAAAAAATACTAGATACATTAATTCGAAAACAAAAAAATAAGGCAACTACGCCGACTGGGACTCGAACCTAGGATCGTTCAAACGAGAGCTCCTAGCCAGGGGTACAGTACTGTACATCAGAGTAGATTACTCAACTGTACGCAGAAGATCTTTGTTTTGAATCCCAGTCGGGGCACTTGAGTTTTCTTTATTTTTCAGGTTAGTGTTCTCGTACTTCTCGGTACCGTTCTGTCCGATATTGAACCTATCGGCGGCTGAGTCGCTTGTCTGCTCCTTGGTTCGATGTCACAGTTGACCCTGAATTCAATTTCTGCACGCTCGCGTCCTTACGTCATTAACTCGCTAATGTTTTTTTTTTCCGTCGTCCCTTATGACGTCATTTACGATCTTTAATTAACTTCACTTGCTCGCGATCATTACGTCACTTACCTGCGTTATCTTTTTGCCACCGATTATGACGTTTCTTAAAAATTACAAAACATTAAATAAAATTTATTACTTACTTTATTAAAACTCGGTTGTTTATTTGTTTTGGCGTTTACTAAATTAATTGAAACTTAATCTTGATTTGTTTATTTTTGAAGCATCTCAAGTAATGTTAACCCAAGTCCCGTCACCTGATATGCTAATTTCGATTCCCCTTTATAACCCCGACCTTTCGTAACCTTGTTGTCTTCCCTGCTCCGTCCTTCACTTGAAAAATGTACAAAGCTTAAAAATCTTTACATAAGTTGATCGTCACATTAAAAATAAAGCAATTATTAATAATAAAAGTAACGCAAATACCACAATAGTTGATAGTTGACGTTATGGTTGTGAGACGCTGACACCGTACCCGTGCAAAAATGAAGGCGAGACTATGATGCTCTCTTAATGAAGGCAGACAGATCTTCCGTCCACAATTCATTCCGGAAGCCGTACTCCGAATCCATACATACCGTCCTAGAACGAAGGGCATTCCAAACGGGGACTACCCGCACCGCAAAAAAGATTCTCCGGCAGTCAAGTCTGGATCCCCTAGTCTCAAGTTTCCAAGGGTGACCCCTGGTATTATGAATACATGGTGCTAGGTCGAAAAAAGGAAGGTCGATCGAGATTAAGTTTCGAAGAATCTTGTATGTCAAGATGAGGTCAAATCTTAAACGGCGCAATTCCAGAAGCTCAAGTCCCGCTCTTGAAAGACGCTCTATATGATCAATATTTCGGAGTCCTGGAAGGCACTTCGTGAATCTTCTTTGAACGGATTCGATTAAGTCGATGTCTTTAGCAAGATATGGGGACCACGCAGGAGTGGCATACTCAAGTATTGGGCGGACAAAGACCTTGAACGCCCACACCTTGGTTTGTAGATGGCCAGACATGAAGCATCTATTTAACCACCGCCAGCCGGCGGAATGCTGTTGAACTTACTTTCGAACAGTGTAGGGAAGACTTAAGGTCACTGGAAAACCAGATACCCAGATCCTTAATTTGGTTCACAAAGGGGAGATTTTCTCCATCAAGCAAATAGTGATAGTCTGGGCATACTGATCCAATATGCATGGGCTTACATTTCGAAGTAGACAGAGGAAGCCGCCACAAGTTTGACCAGCTGTGGACGTTTTGGATATTTGCTGTGAGCTCTTTTGATTGACCCATGCCAGAGTCAAAATTTCAACCCCAATTTTCACGTCATCCGCAAATTTTGCACCATATGGGGTTGAATTTGCTAAATTAAGATCATTTATATAAACCAAAAACAGTAAGGGGCCAAGTACCGAGCCCTGGGGAACGCCGCTAGGTACACTTGCCTTATTTGAGAGAATATGTTCAACTCTAACCTGTTGATAACGGTTTTCAAGAAAGGCGGATAGCCAGTTAAGTAGAAGTCCAGAAATACCACATCCACTTAGTTTTGCCACCAGCTTGCGATGGACCACCGATTCAAACGCCTTTTTAAAATCAAAGTAGATGACATCACTCTGGACTCCAATATCCAGCGCATCAGTCCAGCGATCGAGAACGGTCAAAAGTTGATGCGTGGCCGATCGTGGCCGGAACAAATCCAAATTGATCATTATTAACAATTTGCAACTCTACTAAGTATGGCAACAGTGTGTCTCTTATGACAACCTCCATTACTTTACAAGCCACGCACGTAAGTGCAATAGGTCTGTAGTTTTCGGGGTTAGATGGAGACCCCTTCTTAAATTTCAGGAAGTACACCCTGCTCAAATGACATGGTGAAAAGCAAGGCTAAAGGGTCACAAATTTCAGCTGAGATCTCTTTAAGTAGAAAGGCAGAAAGTCCATCCGGTCCGCAAGACGTACTAGGTTTAAGTTTCGATAAAGCGGAGAGTACACTAGACCTACTGAAGTTTATCGTGGTGCAATGTTTTGACCAATGCCGATTTTGTGGCCAGGGAATGTTTTGATTCCCATCATCGATCGCAGTATTAGAAGCAAAAATAGAACTTAGTAGCTCTGCCTTGGACTTGTTTTCCATCAAAAATTTGTTTTTGTATTTAAATGGTGGTAAGGAGCGCGTATTCTATGGCACATTTCTAGGTTTAAGTTCGAAAATGGATCGAATCCGTTGGGGAAATCCTCCGCTAGAAATAATCAAAGATTTTTCTTCGCAGCAAACGTACGAGGTTCGTTATTTTTTCTTCAGCCGAATGACGTTATCCATCCACGACCAATTACTGGGAACTATATGTAGCCTTCGTCAGCGGCTGATGTCACCACCAACCGACCAAGGCAACTTGATCAATTTTATTCTAAAGACTACTGACGTAGGCACTGTTTCCGTACGGACGAACTGGATAACAAAGTTATATAGTCTAATGCCGGCATGCGCGAAATCAACTTAGGCTCGGGCTACTTGTTTGGACAATCTTTTATGACTTTACTGCGTAGTACTTTTTACGGGAGGGTGTGGGAAAGAGAAATATTTAAAACAACTTCTACTGTATGACATTTGTTTTTTTTGTTGTTAGGGGAGGGGGAATCAAACTCATAAAACTACTTTTGGGCAATGACTGTGCTATCTAGATATTTCATCCTCATCAGTCGTGCAAACGTCGCATAAATGAAATGCGCAAAACACCGAGACTAAACGGTTTGGAGGCCTCCCGTATCGTAAAACTGCCAAACGACGCTGGATATTTTTAATGTTGATTCAGTTCACTAGTGTTCTAATTAAACTTACAGTTTAAAATGAAACCAATTGAAGAATCGTAGTGGGCTCGTCTTTAATTGAGAGGTGCGCGCCGCCATGGCACCCGACGCAGTTGATCAAAACATGTACGGGGGGATTGAGGCAAAAACGCTAGAAATGCAAGCGACCACTAGTTTTACGGTTGCATACGCGTCGTGGAACCGCGGCCACGAAATCATTTGGGTGTTAAGATTGTATTCTTAGGAGGGGTATCACACGTGTTAGACAATTAGTAGCCATACCGATCGCTGTATTCGCAAGAGGAAACAAATCGACTCTCACTATAATTGGTTTAATCAGGTTTATTTTATAGGGATATCGCTCCCGCTCCTCCGTGCTTCAGAAACGCGAATATTTGAGCAGTGTGAAGTTGGCCCCCAGAGGGAATGTGCTATTGATTTTAATAATTGTGCTGATAAGTACTATGAATGTGCTCAATGTGCTAACAAACGGAATTGATTGGACCCTTACCGTTTTACGGTAAACCTTTACTGAATTCATTAGGGGCCAACTTCACACCAGCCCCTTGAATGAATGTGCCATCAAAATTAACTATTGTGCCGCACACTTCTGTCAATGTGCTCAATGTGCCAGCCAATATTGGCGATTGGACCTTGACACATTGCAAACAATGGCCCTCCAAAGTATGGGGGGCTAACTTCACATTACAGGGGGCTAACTTCACATTGTGTAACTTGCCTTGGGGCAATGTGCTACCCACCAAACGAATGTGCTAAGCATATCTTCCAATGTGCCAACCAATCCACCCAACCAATTTGATTGGACCCCTTCCGTTGCCCCTCCCAACCCCTACTCCTTTTACAATGGGGGCTAACTTCACATTGTGTAACTTGCCCTGGTGCAATGTGCTACTGTTGATTCCTGGGGTCCTTGACCTTGGACCCATACATCAACTATTGACTCTGCACTACGATGACGTATGCCTGCAGGGTCACCATGAACCAACAATGATCGTCATGACCATGGTGGGTCATCTGTTGAAGACAATAGTTCTTAAGTGTTTATCGTTGTGATCATTATTGTTAACGGTTGTTATGTTTTGTAAACAAATTGGAAAGGTTGTTAAAGAAGTTGCTTTAGCTTCCGCACTTCATCGAAATTCCTCCAACCGTTTAGATCATGTTTTGTGTTAAAATATTGTCCCTTCCATATGTAAATATGTCATGTCATTATAGTTAGTAAACTACAGTGAAGTTTACAGTGTTCACAAAATGAGTCGTCATTCCGAGTTTCACAGTCCACCGTTTGCAGCTCCAATATTATTTAATTCCACTGCGCCTATCCCTTCAATGTGGTAGCAGGAGCCGTGTATTTGGAACTTTGGATTCTACGCTCAATAGGAAAAAGTGAACTTAAAGAAGACATGGCAAAGAAATGCGGCGACGTTATTTTTCGGAAACCAGGAGAAAATTGGAGGTATAAGACGTCACCGGCAAGGAAGGGGAGAAACGATGAAGCAAAGAAGAGAATCAGATAAGTATAATTCTACTAAATAAGGAAATTCGAATGTTTCTAATGGCTGCCCAAATGCGGGAATTTACGTGCTAGACTGACACGATAAAAACAGAACAATAAAACATAAAAGTAATACCGTTCAGTGCCAAAATTTGAAAGTTAAAAATGGCATCTGGAGGTTCGATTTCAAGTCAGACGACTATTCCCAATTTAACTGGTACGAATTATATTCAATGGGCAGAAAGAGTAAACGTTTACCTAATGCATCAAGGTTTGTGGGCCTACGTGACGGAATAGAGTAGAGAGACTGATGCAAATAAAAAGTTAGTAGGGACTCAAAAAGCCATGGGAACAATTTTACTTTTCATTGCAACAGGTTGTGTAACGGTTCCTACTTCAGTCACTACTCCGAAACAACTATGGGATTTTCTGAAATGCACTTTTCAACCGAATAATGTTCTTAGATGTCTGGCATTACATAGGAAATTTTACTCTATAGCAAAATCTTCAAATGAGAGCATGAGCAGTTATATCAATCGGGTTGAAGAATGTGCAAACGAATTAGCTGACTGTGGCATGAAAATCTCTGATCTCTCAAATTTGGCATGGTGCATTTTGGCGGGGTTACCTAAAAGTTGTGATGTAATGTTAATGGGCTTCGCAGCAATGGTGCCAATAATATTACTTGTGCAAAAGTAAAAGAACTGTTATATTTTGAAGAATCAAGAAATCTAAATGATCCTAACCTAACTCAATCCTTAAATTCGGCAGCATTGTCCGTACATGCGAACAAGCAATACTCTCAGGGTCAAACAATACCGACAGCTAATAAGAAATTAATTTGTTTTACCTGCGGTGGTTCCAATCACAAAATGGCGTCCTGCCCCTCACCCCCTGATCCTTCTATTTTTAGCAACCGTGGAAGAGGTAGAGGAAATCACCGTGGATGGAGAGGATTCAAAAGAAGAGGAGGAAACGGAGGATCACAAGCGAATACAAGCCAAGAACCGAAGGGTTTATTCGCTACAGCCACATCCACGATGTATGCATTGTTCTCGTGCCTATGGACCTGGTCATTTTTCTCAGCAGCTACGGATGATAAAGGTAAAAAGTTGCAAGATATTTTCGTCGTGGATTCCGGCGCATCCAATCATCTCGTGTCAAATGAAAACTGGTTGTTTAATTGTCTAAAAATCAATGGTTTGCCTATACTTTCAGCCAGCAAAAATTGCGATTTGAAACCGCATTCAAAAGGCAACATTCTTTTTGACACTGGTAAAGGTAAAATTTTGATGAAAGATGTTTTATATGTTCCAGACTTACAAGTTAACTTATTTTCTGTAAGATCGGCTACAGCAAATGGGTGTCATGTGATATTCTATGAGACCTGTTGTTTGATTTATCATGGCCGTAAAATGATTGCAAAAGGGTATATGAGTAATGGTTTGTACATTTTGGTAGGAAACCCATTACTTAATAATGATCCAGTTACAGATAAGTTGCTTAGAGGAACAAACTATACTGAAATTCCAGATAGTGGTCATGTTGCAATGTTAAACAAGATAGTGCCAGCGAAAGTAACGATACAAAGTAATTTGGAATTGTGGCCTAAACGATTTATGCATACAGCAATCTCTACTTTGCATGAACTGAGTGACTCAAAAGCCCTTAGGGATTTTAAACTTCCAAAGAAGAAGAATATAACTTCCCCCTGTCACGACTGCATTCAGGCAAATTTGACAAGAAAACTTTTTCCAGCACTTACATACGAGCGAGAGAAAGAACAATTAGCTTTAGTGCATACTGATGTGCTAGCAATTCCTGTCAAATCCATAGGCGGAAATTCGTATGTCCTAACGTTTACAGACGACTACTCAGGATTTGTGAGTGTTTACATACTGAAGAATAAATCGGACGTTCCTGAAAAAATAAAAGAGTATGTAGCAATGGCCGAAAATCAAACTGGTAAACGTTTAAAAGCCATAAAATCCGACTGCGGGTCTGAATATCTTAACAAAACGTTATCCGATTTTTTCAAAGAGAAGGGTGTAAGGCACACCACCACAAATCCCTTCTGCCCCGAGCAAAATGGCCGTTCGGAACGCCTTAACAGAACCCTGATGAATCTTGTTAGAGCAACATTAACTAGTGCTAATTTGCCAACTTATCTTTGGGCTGAATTAATTACCACAGCAGCCTATATACGAAATAGATGTGTGAACAAAGCTAACAAGAATTGCACACCATTACAATTATGGTTAGGAAGGTCTGAAAAACCAACGGCTAGACATTTAAAAGCTATAGGTTGTATATGTTTTGCTCACATTCCTGTCCAGAAAAGACATAAATTACAGCCGAAAGCAAAGAAGTGTGTAATGATTGGCTACGACTTAATTTCACGTAGCTATAGACTTTGGGACTTGGAAAGTAAAGTTGTGATTGTGTCAAGAAACGTTACATTTCTGGAAAATGAATTTAATTTTGAACATTTGGATCAACAGAATTCTACAGAATTTGAAAAGATGTGGGAACAGCTGTGGACAAATGAAGAAACTGACGAGGAAGAAGAAACCGAAAAACTGCCAACTGAGACAGCACGAGCCATTACCCCACCAATTGAACTGCCAACTTCAGCTATAGGTGAGAAAGTCGTGACCCCTCCTACTGTAACGCCTTTGCTGGAAGAGGACAAAACTCCACCTCAAGTTGTGGGTCAACTCGCCAAAAAGAAGAAAAAGAAGGAATCCAAGACAAGTGAAAGTAAAAGTGATTTTGAACATAGATATTTTACGAGGTCAAAGTCTAATAAAACTGTCTCAGAAAAAGAAACGCCAATTCCAGGGGAAGAGAATAGTTTACCAGAAGAAAATAACGTTAAGGTACCAACAAATACGAATGAAAATAAGACTGAAAAAGCTTTAACAGTTTTTGGAGGAAAAAATAACAGCAATGTTATTGGCGATTCTTTCACTGAATTACTCCTGGAACGCTATGGTGAACCAGTGACCCAACACACGTTGATAAATACTTGTTTCTTCAATTTTCACAATGATGATTATGAGCCAGCTGCTTTAGCTACAGTTGTTAATGAGCCTAAAATACCGAATAATTTCCGTGAAGCTATAAATAGTGTCGACTCAGAAAAATGGTTAGCTGCTATACATGCTGAATATGGAAGCCATATTGCCAATGGCACCTGGTGTTTAGAAGAACGTCCACCAGGAGTACCCGTTGTAGGATGTCGCTGGGTGTTCTGTGTTAAGCGTAATTCTTTGGGCGGCATCGATCGTTACAAAGCACGCCTTGTTGCAAAGGGATTTACGCAACAATATGGACAATCGTACTTTGAAAGTTACAGCCCGACTGCTGGGCTTGCAACAATACGTCTAGCAATCTCTGTAACGGTACAAAACAATTGGTATATAGACCAATACGATGTGACTGTTGCTTATCTCCAAGGACGACTCGATTGTTACGTTGCTATGCAACAACCAGAGGGCTTTGTTATACCCGGTCAAGAAACAAAGGTGTGCCGTCTCGTAAGATCGATATATGGACTCAAACAATCCGGACTTTGTTGGTACAGAAGACTGACGGAAGTGTTGTTGAAGCATGGTATGCATCGTTGCCTTTCAGACGCATGCGTATTTTGGATAGAAGTCAACAATGAACGTGGTTTCGTCACAGTCTACGTCGACGATTTAATGGCAGCTGCCCAAACAATCAGAATTAGACAATTGTTGAGGAAGATATTGAATTCTGATCTGGATATAAAATATCTGGGTCCCTTGAATTTCCTGCTAGGAATCCAATTTGAAAGAGAACCCAGTGGAGTGCTTTTTGCACATCAACGCACTTATACAGAGAAAATATTAAAAAGATTTAATATGGAATTCTGTAAAATTTAATATGGAATTCTGTAAAACAGTTAACACACCGTGTCTCCCTGGTCAACATTTAAATAAGACTGTAACCTTAAGTGTTGAAGAGCAAGAGGAAATGAAGACAGTCCCTTTTAGAGAATTAGTAGGGTGCCTATCTTATCTTGCCTTGGCGACACGTCCCGACATAGCATATGCGGTCAATGCAGTGGCCGCACATTCGGCTAATCCAAATCCTACACATTGGATAGCCGCCAAACGAATTCTGCGTTATCTTCGAGGTACCCTCGACAGAAAATTAGTCTTTCGTCCAAATCCGGCAAGACTTGAAGTTTTCGCAGATGCAAGTCATGCACCAAATGCTGATGACCGAAAATCCATTTCTAGTGTAATTGTGTTTTACGCCGGAACCCCTATCCTATGGAGAGCAACC
>JAHWFP010040359.1:4005-31516 GCA_023313725.1 Lithobius niger
TTCTTTTACACGTATTAGTGCGAGCTGATGGCTTACATGTCTTTTTCTAATATCTGTTCCTTTAGGGCTTTAAGTTTTTTAAGGCTTACATCCGTATTTTATATGCTTAAGCGATTTTTAATACTAATAAGAGTTACAGCTTGACAATCAGCTGTAACTGTTTACCAAACAAACTAGGATCTAATTGTTCAATGGTCGGAACGTCTAAATCTAATTCCACAGATAAGCAAAGCTAATTTAGTCCAAGAAATGACGATTTTTATGTTACGGCACATCACGACACGTCACCCACAAATAAAATAACGAAACATAAAGGTGGGTATTTACCAACGTGAAAACTTAACAGTATTTGTCCTGGTGCCGTATGTGTCCATTACCTCGTTAATATTGCTCACTGGTTCCAGAGGGTGCACCAGAACTTCTCATGTTAATTGACTCAAGCTTATGTTTAGCCCTTTTAAAATTTCGTGGTACAGTACTATCCTTCCCTGGTTGCGAGATTTAAAAGACGGGTGGCAGACTGTGCCAGTATAAATTTTTACGATTTTCATTGGTGTAGTGATCCACCTGCAGAGTTTATCCCATGCCATCCAAAAGGGGGTTTTTAGCGAGCGTTAACCGCATCCGGTCATCCGCCCGACAACGCCCAAAGGCCCTATGTCTGCAGCACCCAAGATCAGACAGCAACAAGGAAACCGAAACAATTGACGCAGCAAAATCCCAAGTGATGCAACAATATTAGTTAGCCGAGATAAATAATTCCAAAACCAGTTTTACCTACAAACTCTTCAATTGAAGCAGTGTAACCCTGTGGGATATCATATCTCAAGTTTCATGCACAAAACCATCCCTGCACAAAACCATTGTACGAGCGCACGAGACGAACTTGCTTGAGGCTGCTTGGCCTTATCTTGAATATCATTTCTGTTCCACCAGTTCAACTGATAGCCAGTTATAACGCGAAAGGACAATTTCGGCCATTTTTAACTAAAACCATTTTACTTTGTCCCCACTGCCCTGATCTCAGTTAAGCCTAGTTTTGCTCTAGCAGTTTAACCCTTATGTCCAGAGTCACCATTGGATGCAAGCATTGAACATCTCTAGAACTGGGCCAGGCTTTGGAAGTGACTCGCTTGAACAGCCATTAGAACTATTATTCGGAAATTAGCCCCCTCATCCATTACCCAATGCCCGTAGACATGCACTCGATACTTGCAGTGGGACATCGTTGTAGAGATAAACACTCCCCTCCCCCTTTAAATCACTTTTTTTTAAAGTTTATTTCTAATAAATTTCTTGGCATCTTACGCCACCTGAAGAAAACTCTTGTGTAGCTAAACTGGCTCAATTTTGAACCTAACAGGCTGTCTAGGAAGGCAAGGGAACAATCCTGGAGAAGAACCAAGAAACCTCCGATAATTACAGTGAGCAAAGATAAATGTTCAGAATTGGCCAAAATTGGTCTCATAGCCATCGAAGAAGGTTGGTACTCTCTCACGCTATCCTTACCAGTATGACTGACTGGGACTCTTCAAGGATTCACTTTCCAGTCACTTTTTCAGGCAACCAGGCAGAGGTCTATCACCGTTAACCAAGATGTTAACCAATATCCATTGATGGGTGGGGGTTGATGCTTAACAGTGCGTCGACAGCCAGGTCATTAGCGCAAGCCTCAGTGCAGTGGTCCGGGTTGCAACTGCGCACACACTACAGAGATCTTTTAAACAAACCCCAAATCTGGATCTCATCGTAGATCTGTAACCGCCTACAAAAATTTAAAAGGCCCGGACAGGAGGACAAACTCATCGCCCAATTGACTCTCCATTGTCTCGCGGAAGATGGAAACGGCGACGAACACCATCAAGATGATGACAATCAACAAGGAAGGGACGGACCGGAAGTGACAGTCGACACCAATGACATTCAGGAAGGATACCCCCCCCCCCTCAAAAGGAAACAGTGAGTAAGTTTGGTGTGACCAATGCATAAACGGGCCAACACCAGCTCTTCACGGCGACTGCGGCTATCCAGTGGTTACCGTGCATGGGAAAGTTTCTTCATTTTTTTTTGGGGGGGGGGGGTGGTTTAAAAGTCCTAGCTTTAGAAAACTTTGAAAAATTAGGAGGAATTGCAGCTCTGTCAAAGTTATCATACACGGCGATGATTGAAGTCCTCTTTCCAGTCACACTAAAACTATTAATTTCTCCGTTTCTATTTAATATATTTCAACCAAACTTGGCCAGATAGTAGATAGCAACTTTTCCCAACTTTATGCCAACTTTTATGCAATTCTGTGCAAGAGTATAAACGTACGGAGCCACACGTAAATTTCAAAAGTGTTCACTTGTTGTTGTTGTGGTTGTTCTTGTTCTTGTGTGACACGGTTTCAGACAAAACTACTGCACCTACCTAAAATCTGAAACAGATGCATTTAAACAGATACAATTTTCTCAACTGTGCATTTGATTATTTCAATTAAAAATCATCAATTTTTACCCGTGTTCCTTTTAACAAGTAAAGTGTAACTTCAACCATATAACCCCCTTCTTTACGGCACACTTGACGTTTTTGTTTGTATTTTTGTTTTGTTTTAACTTTCTCATATCCAGTGGTTACCGTGCATGGGAAAGTTAAAATACAAAACTAAACTTTTACATTGCTGCAATTTTCGAATTTTCAAAGTTTTCAAAACCTAGGACACTTTAAAACACAAAAAAAGTCGTTAAAAAAGGTTTTTAAAAGGAACAAAAAGAAAGAACCTTAAGGGGGGAGGGAAAAAAACCCACACTTGTCACGAACAGGGTGGCCAAATTCACACTTAATTCCATTACATGGTTTCAGACAGGAATCAAGGTGATCGGAAGACCTCAAAGACTTCTCTTCATCAATTACTTCTCAAAGGTTTGGGAAATCCAATTGACTTGTGGGAGGTCGAGGAAAGTAAGGGGGGGGGGGTGCGGAGACGAGACGTGAACGTGCGGCTGACCTCGGGGCCTTACCTCGCTGCTCTGCAGCCACAAACAAACTCGCAAACCCCCTGAAAGACCTAGGGATCTGTTGTGAGGACGGGTAGAGAAGTTGCGTTAATTGCAAGTGGGTTTCTGGTAATGTTGGACACAGGAGAATGGTGACTAAAGAAAGAAGTTTTCGGTGGATGTGGACCGAGATCCCCCAATCCTGTTGAAAGACCTTTCTTGTGTTGTGTGTGTGTGGGGTGGGGAGAGAGGGCACAGCCGACGAGTCTGTTGTGTTTGCAAGCCACTAGAGGCGACTTTGAGGAGGGATTATTGCATCAGATGGAGACAAGAAACACCAACGGAACTTTGGGATAGTGCCACTGGGGAGAAAGAAGTCATGATGAGAATCAACAAAAAAAAATAAGGAAGGAGCAAAAAAAAAACTTATTTTACTTTTTACTTCGCAGCCTTGATGGCCGCAAAGTTTGCTGGTGCACCTTGGAATGATTAGCTGTGGTTTGGACGATCTTAATGGTATTCTACAAACAATTCATTGGAAAAAGATGTAAGTGATATAAAAGTGCTCAACCCAGAGTAAAGGAATTACAACACACAGCAGTCAGCAGCGAGACGTGTAAGCTAAGAATAACTGTAAGCCTATTTACTTTAAAAACCCCATCCCGACAGGGATAGAGGAACCACAAAAATATCTAAAGCCAAACGGAATTTAATTTTTGGGAAATTATTGCTTCCCAAAGGGTTCAAAGGGTTTAACGAGCGTTAACCACTCCTGGTCATCTGCCCGAAGCCCTAAGGCCCTATGTCTGCAACAGCCAGATTCCCAGGCAGTCACCCACCCAAGTATCAATCCAGCCCAATGCTGCTTAACTTCGGGGATCTGACGAGAACCGATGTTTCCAGCACTGCAAGGCCGCAGACCGCTTCGCTTATTGCTTCCCTTGGTCACCTAAACAATACAAATCAACAAAACAAAGAATGATTAGCCGTTATGCAACCTTTCACAACCTCCTCCAGTGCATACTTACAACAACAACAAAAAAACCCGCATATTTTAAGTATGCACTGGAGGGCGTTGTGGATAGTTATATGAGGGCTCACCAATCATTGTTTTGTTGATTTGCTTTGTTTAGGTGACCAAGGGTAGGAATAATTTGCCGAAAATTAATTTCCGTTTGGCTTTTTGCTGCTCTTGTGGTTCCTCTATCCCTGTCAGGATGGGTGTTCAAGTAAATATCTCAAGCACCACAAATTAATTGATGAACTGTAAACCTTTCTTATTCATATACTTGTGTTTTCCTGAGATGCAGTGAGCTGAGCGGAATTCGAACCAGCGAACTCCAGATCACTGCTCAAACATCCCTTCATATTCTTTGTTTTTCATTGTGTTTCCTTTATCGACGTTTGAATTACAGTGGTTTGTGTCCACTGAATTGGACACTCCATTTAAGCCTAAAGGCCTGAAAAACCTAGTGGTAATGGTTACTCACCTGGTTACTCTCAGGTATTCCGTACGGCTGTTACATGTAATACAACGTACACCACGAAGCCAACACACTTCACGGTGCCCCTTGCGTGCAGCGACAGAGCACTCGGTTAATACCTGAAAACCCAGCTAGAAGTAGAGAGTCGGTTGCTATAGGCATAAACGCGAACCAGTTGGAACCGATTCTTGCACACGGCCCGTTAACGATTGCGTAAGTCCTTGGTGATCGTTCTTTACGATCATTTGAATACAGCGATTCAGGACTCAGTTGGTGTTCGGGGTCCTTCCTAACAAGTTGGACCCTTTAAACCTGCTAGGAATGTGTTGCAACTAGCCTTGTTGCTAGAGCCTAATACGTAATAATTGTTGCGTGGTCGCCTTGTTGTGCAGTAGAAACGAACACGGAATTGAGCGAAAACTTAAATCTGACTGTTTAGCTCCAGTACACACGTGCGTTTTTTTTTTGGACGCTGCGGCGCCGCTGCGGTGACGCATCCAATCAAGGCACACGTGCGTTTTATTAACGCGCGTTGACGCTGCGGTGCCACTTCGGTGACGAATGTGCGCGTCCGGTTCCTTAACCTCGTGTAAAAAAAATTATAGTTTGAAACCAATGAGACGATATTGCTTTTTTTCGCCTACCTCGTGAACTAAAAAAATATTTTAAAACCAATGCGACGAATTTTGGTACGTTGATGTACTAATTTAAGACGTACCAGGGGAAAATGTTATACATCCTTTGCAGATTAACTAAAAAAATCGGATAAGTTCTTTAATTATTTTCCATTGAGTCTTCAATCATTTCTGCAGCAACATTTCATATTTCAGGATAGTTCTTTACTCCCCCAATAAACAATTCCATGCCTATTTCTTCGAAATTGGACGCCATTTTCGGTAACGCTTTTGCGGTAAACGGCGGACGTGTGCAGTACCCAACAGATGGCACGTAAACCAAACCGCAAATGCGGCGACCGCACGTGTGCACCGGCGCTTATCTAGCTGAGTACTTTAAAAACATTTGGCGGCCTGTCCGGAATTTGAAGCACGGTTGATCTGACGACACCGTTGATTTAAAATTTCAAGGTCATTCAGCTTCTAATTTTATCAAATGCTAAAATGCTAACCAACCCAGTCTCAAAATCCGAATATTTGAATGAATATATATGACAGTTATGATCTGGAGTATAACCGCTACAACCTAACCTGTTAGACAATGAAACTGAATGGACCCAGTGGTTTTCACTACAACATAAGGTATACCTGGCATTATAGAAAGCAACGGATTTTTTTTGTTTTTTTGAAGGGGGTGGGGGGGGGGCGCTTTTCTGTAACCGACGCCCAGAAAATTCACACCCGGCTCGTTTTTCTTTCATGACCCGTCATCAAACGTGCGGACTGACCTTTGTCTTCTGTAGCCTACAGTGTTTGCGAACGGAAAAAATACAGGACTGAAGAACCGCTCAATGCACCAATGTTGATTTTTATGGTAAATGCTCAGTTTACAACCATGGGTGGTTAAAACCGGAGTTCAATGCAGAAATCGAGCGATTATTGCTGTAATCGGTGCTCCAACCTCGCTTCATTTCATCATTAAAAAAAAACCTGCTTGTGTGAAACATTAAAGGGACACACACCTTCCAGACGAGAATGCTGCAAATATCCCCAGATAACACAGGACGGAAAGCGTTAAATAAATACAGACGCAAACCTATTTGCGTTGCCTTTTGGACTTATATGTCAGACAGCCTGAGAGGAGAATCGAACCCACGACCTTTGAAAAAAAAAAGGCCGTGTTAGTATGTCTCAGTGGTAAGACCTCGGCCTTTGGTTTCAAGGTCGTGGGTTCGATTCCCCGCTCAGGTAGTCTGACATATAAGTCCAAAAAGCAACGTAAACAGGTTTGCATCTGTATTTATTTAACCCCAGGCACTTCACAGTCATCAAGTATGGTGACAAGTGTTTATTTACCTACCGCTTATTAGCCCCTTGCTAAAAAATCTATTTCAAACATCCGGCGCACATTTGCAGTTTGGCGCACTTAGATGTTACATCTACTCTAGCACATTAACCATGACGCATAGTAGTTTCCGGTGTACGACGACACAATTTTGGCGGTCGTGTTGTCACGTGACCCTCGTTTCATCTGCTACTGACGTTCTCTCATCGTACATGCAACGTTGAGTCACTTGAAGAAGCAAGCGGAAGTGACGTAGAATGTAAAACTGTACTAAATCTCGCAAAACGGTAACGACGGCAACATGCGCGGACTGAGAACTACGCGTGGCGGTTATAGGGCAAAATGGAATTTAACTTTAGATAGTAATTTTGTTGGCCTTGCTATTGGACGATACGAGTTTAAAACAAGGCTATCTTTGCTACATTCTAGATAAGCGCGTATAAATATTCACGTTCTGTATGCTTTCTTAGGAAGTCCAAGAAGTCGAAGGATTTGTGATTATAGGTTTCGTTTTATATGTCAAGTCTTTTAGTCGTACATCAGTTTCTGTTTAATTTTCCTGATTATTTATTTAGTTAATTAGTTGATAATTTCATATATGAGAGTCAAAAATCTTCAGAAACCCTTGATTAATTTTATACCTGTACGACCACTAAACCACAATAAAGTACAGAATAGATGTGAAAAGTTTTGAAATGAAAACGATAAGTTCAAAAGTTATCGTGGTCACAGGTAAGCAGACAACTGCACAAGTTGAGAAGCTTCTTGGCTCCGTTTCGCACCGCGCGTAGTTAAAATGTCCGGGGTTTCCAACGGTGAGTCAGTAAGGGTCCACAGAAGTCGGGAGTTAGGAAGCGGTGAGACAAACAACGCCAAAATATAAAATAATGCAAGACCATTTATTTGCACTTGTACAATAAATCTTTTTTGTTAAACTCTTTTCAATGCAAGAAGAATACGGAATTAAAATCCGTTGTGAACAGCATATATACAATAAAAAGAACGTATTTGAGATTTTCCAGTGATTTTAGTACCATTTCTTGCTACTAGATGCCGGTGATCGCAACTGATTCAACTTGCATGGACATACTTTTAATTTTTTCCAAAAAAAAAAAAGAATAAACATTTACTTTAAAGAGGCAAAAATATAACACGTGAAAAATGCAGAAGTTTTAAAAATTGCTGTTAGGTTACGCACTTTGCTAACAACAATATCTAGTGGCTATAAATGTTGCTGAAATTTGCAACTCAAATTCGTTCTTTTTATTCTGTAAAGCGCTGTATGCAACGAATTTTAACTGTTATTTTTGTATTCAAGGAGTAAAAAAAAAAGCCGTATTATTTTATTAAACATTAAATTACGTCATTTGCCCTTTAAAATTTTAATTGTTTATTTATTTTTGGTTTAATTTATTAACGCTGTAACCTTGCGGGGAGAAAATAACTATGGCGATATTCCGTGAAATTATCGACCAATCCGCACACGTTGCGTTGAGGTGGAGCACCGCCGGCAAGGTTGTGGTGGTCATGCTTGGGGCCATATAGCCATCCATCTAGCCTCAATATGGGCCCCATTCATCGTGGCGTCGGCCAGATATTTGCTGAAGAATTCATGTCGGTACCGAGATTTGCAGGCAGATAACGGCGCCCATCCATTAGGCCGGCAAATCGGACCAAGGACCGGCGGCCCGGGCCGCCCCGGCATGACGTCATGAGCTGAGATGAAGGATGGAAGGAAGGGAGATGGTGGTGCTAAATAGAGGGGAAGATGGTCTGTGAGAAGCTGCTATGAGCTGACGTACAGTTGTAAAAAAACTCTACCCTCAGCTCATAGCAGTTATATCTAGCTAGCATCGAGCATAGCGTGAGTATTACCACAGTTTCCTTATATGTTGTAAGGCTGGACAATAGAAATGCGATGCGTCATCCGGTTAGCCTAAGATTCTGCCACCAGTCGCACTGCGAGCATGCCACAAAAAGAGCCTTTCTAGCATGCGGACTGATCTGTGAAAGGTACACGTGGCAAGTGATACGCGAATTTTAAACTTAAAACCAGAGGGACTTGTCTTCCCGTCGTCTCTCGTGCGCGCGCGTCGCATGTATACACTCTATACCAGTGGTTCCCAACCTTTTCTACAATATTCCACCCCATAGGGACTAACAGGCAATGGTGTCCCCCCAACATGGTTGTGCAATTTTTTTCCCCTACGATGAGGCAGCGTTGCCACACGAAAACAAAAATGTCTAGAATTTAGGCTAAAATGGCTGTTTAGATTGCACAAAAAAAATCTGTAGATATTTAAAAATGAAAACTTCGCCTTCCTCACAGTTCAAACAATTTAACTTCTTTTGTGAAGCGTAGTTAACAATAAAAAAAATCGTCACTGATCCTAGGGCGCGTTTACACCTTTGCATTCTCGCAACTGGAAACAAGAAATCATCCGAAATTCCAACACGGCGGCGATTTTAGCTCTGCCGTCTCGCAACGAAAACAGCCAGTAATGTGAGTTTAGAAGTGACGGGGAAATTGTTTCGTCAGGAGGAATTCTTTATCTTGTTAGCACGAATTATAAGACTTAAAGCATTTGCGCAAAAGACGTCGAATTTAGCTTTACCATGGCAGCAACACCTTTGCCGTCGTGATTAAATTCTAGCTGCACGAATGCAAAGGCGAGTCGATGCATTAATGCGCCCTTAGGGCGCGTTTACGCAGCGACTCGTCTTTGCATTCTCGCAGCTATAGAACTCAATGGTAACAACCCTAAATGAATTAGCTAAATCCGACATCGTTTGAGTAAATATTTGCAGTCTTATAATCCGAGCCAATAATATAAAGAATTCCTCATGATGAAACAATTTTCCCAAACGCTGCTGAACTCACGTTATTTGCTGTTTTCGTTGCGAGGCGGCAGACATAAAACCGCCGCCATGTTGGAATGCGAGGTGATTTCTAGCTTCTAGCTGCGAGAATGCACAAGGCGAGTGGTTGCATAAACGCGCCCTTATAGTACAGCGCCGGCACCAGCTCGCGCCTCACCTGCAGTTGTTCCGCGCCTCCCAAGGGAGGACCGCCTCACCGGTTGGGAAACGTGGACCTATACATATAATGAAGGGGGTGAAACCCGCCATTGTGAAGCCTTATTGTAGAACAATCCGTTTTTTTTTTTACAACCACTATTGTAATCACTGGAACTCGCGCTGAATGTCTTTATTGTTAACATTTCTCACGTTCTAAGTCATTATTTGTGCTACTAGGTTGTCCAGAACGATCTGACAAGCTTTTCAGTTTTTGCTATCCCAGTCAACTTCCGGTTATGGCCGGAGTTTTTACCTCGATGCTAAAACGCTTCTCTTGCCGCTCTGGACAACGTAAGAGTACAAATAATGACTTCGAATGTCAGACAAGTTACCAACAAATCAGTGCAGTGCGAGTTCCATTGATGATAATAGCGTGTAAACGTAATATTTAATAAGGCTTCTGGCAGGTGTCACCGCTTTTATTACGTGATGGGTATAGAGTGGATCCATCCGACCCGCGCGCGAGGAACGACGGGACGACAACACCCTGTGCTTAAAACACTGCGTGAAAGTTACGTACCTCTTTGTCCACTCGATGTCAAAACAAAATCCTCCGGAGGTTCAAACAGAAGCGGAACCGAGGTACTGTATACGTGTGTATTGTGTTGTATATTGCACTGCGGCGTTTTCTATTCTCATTAAAAATGAATTAAACGATCCTTTCACGTAACAATAAATCGTCCGAAGACTTCAAGGATAGTCACCGTTACCGTAAAATAATACTCGTTTAGTGCTGCAACGCCGGGAAATCTAATAACGAGAAGATTACCACGTCCTTGTGGGTCCCACTAACACTAATCAATGCTATGATGTGGGTGCTTTCAGCGCACCTTGCGACAGTTTTTGACGTTTTTTGGACAATGCGGTCCGCGCGCTTCGTGAAACCGATCGTTAAATCATATTACATATACTGTATAAGGAAGCTGTGGTATTACGGGGTTATTTATCTTACCAGACGGAAAGCCTCAAATGGGCTCCGGTATGGTCTCTTCAAAGCCCTGTTGTGCAAACGTAGATGTCTTGAGATGGTTCAGACGATAGTGGCGTTTGTGATCCTGAGTTCGTTGGTTCAAAACCCGGTGATGTCATGTTTTTGCATAAGTTTTTTGCATCTGATATGTCCACCTTCATCAGTACAAAGACAATGACAGCAAACTACAATATTGCATGCAATGGAAATTCTTATTAATATTAAACAACTGCGTGAAAACATCAACTAAGAAAAAGATAATATGAAAACTAAAATTAATGAAGGAATAATTCAGAAAATAAATCTACCAACCGAAAAAGACTACCTTACTCCAAGTCTTAGTAAAAACAAGTATGGCATGAAAACACAAGATTAATTTCAACCTGAGTTTTAAAAACATTTCCAACAAAATCCTGGAACCAGAAAAAAATGGTGAAATAAATAGAAAAGAAATGCATGGCAAATTCAGGTGTAGTTCCGTAATAAATGTGCACTTTTACTTCTTATTTTAATGTATTTTTTTAATGCTTTATTATGTACTGTTTGTTGTTGCCAGTTTTGAAAATTATGAAATAAAGAACGCACCCGCTACATACAAGCATTTTGTAAACACGTAATTGGAATTAAAAAATATAAAGAAAAACTTCTGACGCCAGAAACGACGCCAAATGAGCGAGCACTAATCAGTGTACGGCTCTGTTAGTCAGTTTTTATCGCTAATTTTAATTTGATTTGGAGCTAAAATTTAAAGAGGATTCGTACAAGGCGTTTGAAAGAGCTTGCATTTGTTAAGAAAAAAATCAAGGCCTTGAATTCCTAGAAAATGTTAGCTGTTATTGAAAGTCCTGGAATTGAAATTTGTTTGTTTGTTTCTTTTTAGGGAGCACGTCGAACCAAAAATAGGTTATCTGCCTGACGACGATGAGAGGGACAATTTAGCTGGAGAAATCTGAGCGTAAAACCCAGGATCTTTGACATGACCACGAGGCACCAAAATACTTTCGCTTTGAGTAGGATAAAGGGAAACGTGCGGTTTGTTTGAAATCATGTGCGTGTTTGTCGTAAAATGTTGGTGAGCTTCTTTTTTTAAATTTTGTTGGTCCACAAGTTTTGACCAAATTGTTCACTAGGCTGTTAAAACTAATCTGGGTAAAAAAAAAAAAAAGAGCTACGGAAAAACGTCTGTAAAAAAAGCTGATAAGAAAAACACATAAAGGAAAGAAAACGTTTTGTGATGAAACCCATTACCCTCCCATTACCCTGCCTGGTGAAATCCGAGCCAAGGCAACTGACTTAACCAAACCTAACTTGTAACTATAACACCACGTAAAGATCACTAAACCTTTTTTACCCATCTGGCTTCATTTTTCCACCCATGATTAAAACTTTTATTGTTTTGGGAGATGATGTTGGTTCTTCATTGGTAAAACTTGGTCTTGTTTAAATTGAGCAGCCTTATTTGAGTAAGTTGATTGCTTAATAAACGTCCTCGAAAATACTGTATTGGTCCTGGAAAATTCCTTGCAAATTATATTAGGTTCGGAAAAAAGTACTTGAAATTGCTTGAATTTTTCCGTCTGACCTTGTTTAAAGTCCTGGGCCTTACTTGAAGCTGAGGACAATGAGCAGCCGTATTTGAGTAAGTTGGTTGATTAATAAAGGTCCTTGAAAAAACTGTATTGATCCTGGAAAAGTCCTTGAAAATTATATTAGGTTCGGAAAAAGTACTTGAAAGTGCTTGAATTTTTGCGTCTGACCCTGTTTAAAACGCCATTTGCCGACAGGGTGTTTGTGATTTTTCCCCAGCCCAATAAAACCGTATAACAGTATAACGGAAAATCGTCTAACACGAAATTCGTATAATGGAAAATCGTCTAATGTCCCAGCCTCGCTCGCTGCGGCTATACATATAACATCAGAAACCGCAGGTATATCATTGTCCAGTTAGACGTTTATCCATTATACGATATTCCGTTTAGATGACATCCCATATTTTTTTTTATGTTGATATTAGACAATTATGTCATTAGACGATTTACTACTTATAGGCTTTCGTCCGACGCGCCGTTCAGAACGTTCTTAATGCGGCGGTGTTTCTCTCTTGCGCCCATTATTCCATCGTTGCGCCCAAAAAAGGAATCGCGCTTCTGATGCTGCAGTATTCCATCCACAAAGACATCCCAGCGAAACAAAGGAAGCAATAGCTCGAATCTATATTCGGAGCAATTAATAATTTTTCAGGCATGCAAACAAGGCCATACAGCTGTTCTTTTAAAAACCTAAAAAAAAAAAAAAATGGTTCCACGACCGTAAGAATGACAATACTTTGAACGCGGCTCGTAGTTTATAACCCGAGCACTTGTGCCGAATTCATTTGTGGAGGTTTTTTTATAGCTGAAAAATGACAAGGGAAGACACAGATAGTAAGCCGTATTTCATACAGCTCCCCGTCAAGATGGCGGTTTAAAAAAGAAAAAATAATAACAAAAGACGAGAGGAGGAAATTATTCACGTCACCTTGGGTTAATATTAGATAGCACCATCCAGAACCATTCCGCTCTACTTAGCTTCCCAGTCTTACTCATTAAATGCGACCCGATTCAACTGCTGGCGTACGCAGGAAATATTGAGGAGGGTACCCCTTCTTTGCGGGGGGCCCCCCCCCCCCGGTTATTTTCCATTGAAAACGAACTTTACTTAAACAAAAAATGCACTTCTAAAGACGGCAGTGGGGGTGCGCCACGATAACACCTTTTCCTGCCGTGGAAGTATATATTTTCAGGACATGGACCACCGAAAAGGGGGAAAAAAACTATGAAACTCGCTACTAAATTTTGTCCTAACGACTATCGGTATTGTTGAGAAAAACTTCCACCTTTCAAGCAACAACTTACCCCAGCGCAGACATTTAACCAGTAAAAGGTGAAAAACGTCGTAACTTTTACATAATTTTCAAAGCAACTGCATATCCAGTTTCATTTCCTTTTCCCGGATTCGAAGACCTTAAGCCACTTTTTCCTCAACTTCGGGACCTTAGGGATCTTTTTGTCTTTAAAGCCAAACAAAAAGATAAAAAAAATATCAACGGTTAAAAGTAAAAAAAAAAACAAAAAACATGCCTGCGTATGCTCCTGGATATGGGTGTATAATGTAGGACATATTAAGTCGCGGACGATTCATGCAGCGAGATGTTGTATTTGTGTGACTAAGTTAATTTGCCATAATTTCTCCAAACAACCACCGATTTTGCCGTGCAAATACGCCATTTCACCGATGTTTCTCGAAATTTTAAGTGAAGCCAGTCTTGCGATGATCACTTAATGTCATTCTCACAAAACCAACTTAAACGTTCGGAAGTTGCATCCCCGTCCCCTCACCCACGTCTGCCACGATACGCCACCACCCCTTCCCGACATTTTCTCGGGTTTTTTTTTAAATCATACCGCATACCAGCTGAAAATATTGTGCTGGCAACACAATTATTATGAAGAATTGTCCCTTCGGGGTTGCTATGTAGACGTCTCAGGTTTTGGGTGGTGCCAACTAAGGTTCACCGTCACATTGGCATCTCCCAGTCCATTTAACTAGAGACAATAGCGCCGTCTATGTAGCGGCGTTTTTCCAACAACAACGAAGTCCCAAACAGTAACAGCGAGACATCTTTACAATACTCACACCGGCATCGACGGGGACGGACGGAGAGGGCTTAATTATAAAACTTTAAAAATGGAACTCCAACCTCCTCTCCATTCCCGGGTTGTCGCACCCATTTCCGATGGGTTCCTGGGCGCAGGAGGTCGCCCTTAATCATCTTTGTGACTGTCTTGTCTTAAACACAACAACGATGTATAGGGGCCTTGTCTCTTCTCGAGCACATCGGTTTCTTGCCAAGATTTGCGTTATTTAGTTCCTCCGCTGCTCATTACATAATCATTGTCCAATTGTGAAAAAAAAAAACTGTTATTAGTTTCGTTCCGTGATAAAAAAAAAAAATGCGGTTGCATCCATTAGATTGCTTTACTCTGGGACAGTTAATCAAAACAGGGTCTGTTAGTGATAAAGATAGATGCAGACCTACCTCAGTTACCTTTTGGACTTAAACGTCAGAGACCCTGGGTGGGGAACTGAACCATCGAACTCTGAGACCAATGTGCGAAGCCCCTGCTCATCAATACTGATACGACCGTATACACGGATGAGAGTGGGGGGGAAGTTGAGGCTTAATGGTGCGTCGACAGCAAGGTCATTAGCGCCAACCTCAGTCACAGTGCAGTGGTCCGGGTTGCCACTGTGCCACAATTTACAGAGGTGTTAAACAAACCCCAAAATCGAGATCTTATCCTAGATCTGTACCTCCTGAAATAATTAAAAAATCCTCGGACAGGAAGGTACCGTCGAATGAGTAGTAAGACTTCGGCCTTTGGTATCAGAGGCAAGGTCGAGGGCTCCGTTCCCCGCCATTTAAGTTCAAAAGGCTGTGTTAATAGAACTGCATCCGTATTTATTTAGCCCCTCAGCTTCCATAACATAAGACCGATGGCCAGTGTGACATCATTCGTCGCAAGATCCCAGATAAAATTGGACAAATTTAAAACAATAAAACTTCTTGTGGTGTCTGTTATATTATACCTTTAAAATATACCTTTAAAATATACCTTTATGTAGAGAGCGTTCTGAGTTACCTCTGTTCTGTTATTATGTATATGCACCTTGTCATAGTCGTAGTTATCATGTGACATCATCAATAAAAGACACTGAACCAGTTGGCGTCAGGGCTTTCCATACCGAGGTCTTTGATAACGGCCTTCAATACCGAGTATTGGTCATTACTGAATAGATGTAGTTAAGGTAGTAAGCATATAGCATTAGCTTAACAATAACGCAGTTCCCACATATATTACACATTTGCAATACTTCTCGTTCCCAGCATTAAGGGCGCGTTTATGCAACTACTCACCTTTGCACTCGCAGCTAGAAATTATCTGAAATTCCAACATGGCGGCGCTCTTAGCTCTGGCCAGCTCGCAACGAAACGAGTCAATAAGTGAGTTTAGATACGATTGGGAAAATTGTTTCGTCGGAACGATTTCTTTATCTTACTGTCACAAATTAATAAGACTGCAAGCATTTTCTAAAATGATGTCGGATTTAGCTAATCCAGGTAACGTTGTTACCATGACAACGACACCTTTGCAATCGCGATCAAATGTCAGCTGCGAGAATGCAAAGGTGAGTCGCTGCGTAAACGCGCCTTAATTCTTAAAGGGCCGGTTTAGGCAACGACAATTTTCTCGCTCATTATAGCTTTTACTTGGTAAATACTAAATGTGCTGGCTGTTTCTCGCCTTTACCGCAGCATGCGGCTTTCGAGTTGTCTATACGCTGTAGCCATTGCATCAACGCGGAAGGAGATTTCTCCTCGTGCCTCCGACACTACGTACGATACGTGCGACATGACAGCGTCGATTTATGACAACAAGAAAACAATTTTTTATCGTAGTGCAAAACGTAGGGCTGATTTCTGAATGTCAGCATTCACTGGTTTGTTTTCGATCCGAATTGGTCGCCGTGTTGGATTTTGAATTCTCGCTGCGAGCAGCTATTTATTCTACCGTCGTCTGATCACTACTAGACGCTATTCTTTGAGCGAGAAGGCCACATTTTGGAAATAGCATGAAATGACAACAATGTTGTAGCAATGTTTGAATTTACTGTTTCTTTATTCGTCTTGTTATTTTATAATACATTTACAGTGTGTTATGTGGTGCCGCATTCGTTTAGTAGAAACTAGAAACTAATCGTAAATAAATACCAGCTGACTAACAAATAGCGTTCGGCGAGCGACAAGGTCTAGTTCGTAAATGAGCCCTAACAGAGCTACTGAACGATCCGTGCAGTGCTGATCTCTAGCAATACAACCTGGAGCGGCTGTTCCACACCGGGGAAAGCGACAGCGCGTTGAGCTGCAACCGGGAGTCCACAGAGCCGCTGCGAGTGGCGGGCGGATCATATTTCTCATAACAGCGAGCCGAGCAGATTTAATTTGTCGATAATATTAAGGGGGCGTGGAAAATGATGAAGCATTTGCCGACATGCGCGCGTGCGTGCGAGCAAGCCAGCCAAAACGCTCTTGAAATGCTTGGAAAGTGGCATCAACGACGCCCGTTTCCCGCCAAACCTGTCCACCCTCTAAATCTAATTTAGCCCCTATCCTCCCCCTTTCCCCTCCTCCTCTCAACCAGTTCTTGAAAGCAACGGCTGGCTCATATTCTCGTTAATAAAAGAGTTATGTGACGGCAAAGATGAAAATTCTTGGGCTCGGATTTCAAAAGGGAGGTAGAAAACTTGGCGTGTAGTTCAAAGCCAGAATGAAATATCTAATTAGTGAAGTATTCACACTGGAGTTTCTTAAAATGGCAATTTTAACGATGAACGTGTTATCCCCTCATACACTCTTAAACGCAGAAAATAATTATTGCACTGAATGCCGTAGTCGTCAACTTTGGCTCAATTTTACTCTTAATTATCATAGGGGGGGAGGGATTGAGGCTTAATGACCCTAAGGTCATTAGCGCCAACCTCAGTCACAGTGTAGTGGTCCGTGTTGCCACTGCACCGCATATTACAGAGATATTAAACAAACCCAAAATTTAGATCTTATCACGGGTCTTAGTGGCAGAGGCTCTTACCAACGTCTAGTGGACAATATGGACGAAAACATCATACAGCCTGTGAACACTCGTTAAGTCGTATGCTAATATTTTTTACGTAGGATCCAGGTGATCGGTGCTCGAAGAATAGCGTAGGGACCATCCTACACCCATTTAAAGGTGATGTGGTGATAGCGGCCAAAAGACAGCAATTTACGAATTAAATCCACTTCTTCAAGCGTCCTAATTAACCTAAATGGATATACTTAGGCTTTCCTGAAAGGTGGTGATGTCTTCTTTCTATTCAGGCTAATCAAATTTATTCAGAACAAATAGGTGCCATCCCACGCTCACTTAAGCATAATATGGTAATGTTACAGCGGTAAAATACGAGCAAGTTGCGAATCAAATCCACTCTTTCAAGCGTCCTAATTAACCTAAATATGTGTACTTTTGTTTTCCTGAAAGGTGGTGATGTCCTCTTTGCACCAAGGGTAATAAAATTTATTTTTATCGTAAATAGGGGCCATCCTACGCCTATGTAAAGGTGACGTTGTAGTGTAATAGCAGTCAAAATGGGAGAGATTTATGAATTAAATCCAATCCTTCGAGCGTCCTAATTAACCGAAAAAATTATAATTAGGCTTTCCTGAAAGGTGGTTATGTCTTCTTTCTACCAGGGCTAATGAAAGTTATGAATCATAAGAAGGGCTTATTCTAAGTCCATTTAAAGGTAACATAGTAATGTGATAGCGGCCAAAATGCGAGCGATTTTTTAATTAAATGTACTCCGTCAAGCTGCATGCTTAACTTAAATGGATAGAACTAGACTTTTCTAAAAGGTGGGGATGCACCTTTCCCAATAAGGCTAATCAAAATGTTTGTCGTCAATGTAGACCATCGTTTACCTGTTTAAAGAGGTATTAATCACTTCCAGCTGTGAAAACTGAAAATTTTCAAATTTTCAAATTCAATGCACTCCTGAAGACGCCTTAATTAAGGTGTAGGTGGATGATGAGGTTACGTTCGTTCTATCAAAGATAGTACAAATTAAATAAACATTAAATGCACAAAGTACATACATTTCACTAATAAAATAAAACACACATGCCTTGTCTAAAATCTGCGTTCCATTTAAAATTACGGAATTGAGCAAATTATACCTCTGGGTTCGTGTTTTAGCTCTTGTCACAAGGCCGTCAGGGAGTGAAACTAGTGAATTCTTTTTCAGTTGGCCTTATCTTGAAGAAGTGAGACATGTTGATGCTTCAATGTCGTTTCAACAGTGATGCTTGACGCTAATCACAGAATGAGTGATATTTCACATGCATTTATTATCTAAATTCCGCTCACCAGTTTTTAACGCACTGTTAGCCAGAGAGAAATTGCAGCCATTCGTTCGATAATCTAGAACGATTGGGGTGGCGATCTAATACAAGACATGGAACGTGAGATGGTATTATGATAGCAGGGATGCTGCCGGTTTAAAAAAAAATGTGAAAAATGTGAAAATTTGCTATTTAGTAAAACAAATATGAAAAATGCGAAAATTTGATATCTAGTAAAAAAAAGTGTGAAAATATGGAAATTTGCTATTTAGTAAAAGAAAAATGTGAAAATGTGTTATTTAGTAAACAAAAATGTGAAAAATGTGATAAAATGTGCAAAATATTAGCGGAGGTGTGAAATAAAGGCAAAACGCACAAATAAAAGTAAAAACGCAAGATGAAAGCAGGAAATGCTTGCAGAAACAGTGGCTAAAATTGCGTAGCGAATTTGTGAAGCTTGAGACAGATCTGGTCTTTGATGTTGTGGTTTTTAAAATCTTAATGTCAGAAGTGCGTTATTAATAATTACGAGCCGAATAATAACGTGAGTGTAACATTATTTTTATTATAACAAATTTTAAAGGTGTCCTGAATTATCCCCCCCCCCCAAAAAAAAACTATTGCAATTACTGATAATTTCAAGATTACTACTAAAAAAAACGCGGATTGAAAAATTTGGAAACTGACATTGAAAACGTAGAAATAGTGACGCAAAAAAAATTGGGCATGCAAAAAAATGTGAAAAAAAGTGATAATTAGGTATGCGACATATGTGAAAAAATAGAAATAGGCACGTGAAAAATGTTTAAAAAATATAAAGTAGGAATGTAAAAAAATGTAAAAAAGGCAAGTACCCCCGCAGAACCCACGTCGGTAGACACTCCTGCGTCGGGACCTATTGGCCGATCTTTAAGCCACTGCGGGTTGCTCGAATACGAATCCTATTCGGCGGCGCGTAATGGGAGTGACAACGTGTAACTTCTAACCCTAAATGTGAGAACAAACCAACCGGAGTTACGAGGAAAAAGCTAATATTTCATGTCCGTCGGAAGATTTGGCCCGCTGCCCTCATTGCCTTCTTTTGACGGTAAGCTATACGTCATTTTTAGTGCAGCTTACCAGCTGTGGCTAAAAGCAGCAAAACTTATAAATACTAAATTAAATTGGCACCGTGTTTTTATTTTTTCTTCCTTGATCTTAATGTGGGGAACCTCGTTATAACCAAGTATTCTTTTGGTGCATGGAATACACAAAGTCAAATGAGGATTTGTTATTACAAGAAATACAAAGCTCTGAAGACAACCGTATAGCTGAATTTGTTTAAGGGTCTTCAACCGTTAAAATGCAAATGTTATGGTGATATGTAATTGTTTATTTCAGTAATAAGTTTTTTTTTACTCTGTTAAATACCATTAAAAAAATGAAAATCACTGCATACAGCATTTTATACAATGAACAGGCGGATGCAGCGACTACCTAGTCGCAACCGGTCTTCTGTACACTTCCGTCACTTTCGAATACGATGAGGCGCGCTATAACGCACTGCAACAGCTATGTCTATTATATAATTTAAAAGCAGTAACCATCACTAGTGCCGGTTAAAAATGCGTTAGCTTTTAGGCCTGTTTTAGATTTTAGGTGTAATAGTCTGCTTTTATGCTTAATTTTTAACTGTCGTTTTAATTTCGTAAGCAGCAGCTAACCGAGAATTGGGTTGGACAGTTGGACTATTCATTTAAGCAACACAGCACACAGTTACATTGCTCGGCAACGTATATAGATCAGTGTTAGTGTTAGCGAACAAAGTGACGGGAGAGACGTCATAATTAACACTGGCGATAGCCAGTTTTAGTAAGGGTCGATCTCCGTGTTAAACTTTCAACTTTGAGAGTTTATAATTCCGTCAAAAGTAAACATCTTTAAACCAAATTTGGAATCTAGCTTTGACTAGTCAAGGCCTGTGTGCAGCCCAAAAATTGTGAAATTCGGTCCTTCCAAACCCGAGATACAGAGAGGGGCCCAATATACAACTTCTTGTTCTTGGTCTTGGCCTTGTTCTGGGAATGTGCCTTTCATCTGTCGTCTCTTAGGTCAAACTATTTGTCCTAGAAAGCTGGTTCTTAGCTCATTGTACAGGTATTGCTCCGTAGATGTGCCCTTTCCATAAGGCCTTTTTTTAATTGGTCAAGTGGTTCAGGGGTTACGGGGCTCTAAACGACCAGATTGATTGTTTTACATTGGTTTAAACATTGACCGAGAGTACACGGAGGTTTCTTACGTCGCTTTATCTTACGTCGACGTAGCGTACGTCGATGTAGTGCTTAGAGCGCTTTAAGAACGTCCGTGTAACCACCTAAACCCACTTTCAAGTCGTTTTATCTCTAACCATCTCGATACGTCGACGTAAGGAGTTGAAGCGTTTTAACAACCTACGTGTACCCACCTAAAACCCATTTTCTACGTCGCTCTAAGGACTGCTTCCATGTGATTGGTTGAAATGAGCGCGCGTAAACGTCACGAAACTAGGACGGCCACATGTTACTTCGTTAAAACGAAGTCGAAAGCCAAGCTAGCTCAATGGGGACTTGGGAATAAAGAGGGGTTTGCTTGATGGGGGAATTAGATAACCTGACGCAGGACCCCCCCCCCCCCCGCTGTCGTTTTAACTCACTCCAACTACAACCTCCGTGTAACCACCTGTCTTCTAAAGCGATGTGAGTTCAAGTCGACGTAAGGTAAAGCGACGTAAGAAACCTCCGTGTACCCTCGGTCATTGTTATTATGCAACAATGCTAATAACACTAACACAAACGCCAGCTGTAAGACGTAGACTGAAGATTAAAGGATTTGTTTCTATTGTTAACATTGGCGATAGCCAGGTTAGTAAGGAAGGGCCAGCCTAGGGTCTCTGTGTTAAACTCTCAGCTTTGACCGTCAACTGCACTGTTTTACAGTTTAGCTGCAATTCTAAAAGTAACACGAATTAATAAACAAAAACGGAACGTTAAATGTTTAAAGTAAGGGTCTAAAAGTCAAAACCTAGAAGGAACACGGACAAGCTTTGACAGTTAGGATCTAGGTGTAAAATTTCGTCAGTAAGAGGCAGGTAAGCATTAGACCCTTACATTTTACATTTTGACGAAAAACTGTAAATCCTCCTACAAAGACCCATGTGATGATCCAGTGGTAGCAGGCATACGTTTCCTGCTTTCCTTTACGTTGAAAATTATTTTTCGATTTACTAAAATGACACCATATTCGCAGCAGAGAGCATTATTGCTTATCCTCTACCATAAACCGACGAAATATAATAAAAAAATTCTAAAGCATCAAAAGACAAAATGCAAAACTTCACGAGAAAATTGTGTTTTAAAATTCCTTAACAATATTCTAAGAACAAAGAAAACCTGCAACAACCGTTCATACACACGTTCTGTCAGAATAGACTAGAACTAAGCTAACCACCGGGTAGTAAGGGTATAATGCTTACCAGCCTCTTACTGACGAAATTTTACACCTAGACCCTGACTGTCAAAGCTTGTCCGTGTTCCGTCTAGGTTTTAACTTTTAGACCCTTTAGACCGTTTAACCCTTTTAGATCCTTTTAGACCATTTAACGTTCTGTTTTTGTTTATTAATATAGTGTTGTTGGTGAAATCAGCAGCTACTCGTAGCAACTTAACGTTTCCGTGGCGACGTGATTTTAGGTCTGTTTTTTAACTTTTGGGCCTAATACTTTTTAACTGCCGCCTTAATGATGTATAATCGTTTCGCCGAATCCCGTTTCGCCGATTCCCGTTCCACCGAAAATTAATCTCTGATTAAAATTCGGTAAAAGAGGAATTCACGTTTCGCCGAATCTCGTTTCGGCGAAATTATTTGACATTGGAGAAGGTAAACATGCATTCCTAATTGGAAGGAATTTGTGATTAGTTGCGGTTTCTGTTGTTATCTGTTGAGCTGCAATGAGCGTGGCAGCGCGTGCGCAGCGCATAATTTGAAAAAAAATACACTTTGATAGCGATGCACCTAGAGTTGGTTTGTAAAAGAAATTTTTTTTTAAATCGGACATGTTGTTGAAGTCGCCATCCAGCGACGCGCTACGAAAGCAAATGGACAAATTAACAAGATGAGCAACCGAAAAGAGGTGCACATTGCTGTCTCCAATGCTCCCACAATGCACTCGCAAACAACTGTCTGTGTCCGATGTATCGTTCGTTGTTTGTTTGTTCTGTCAATGTCGTCCAGCGATGCGCTACGAAAGCAAATGGACAAAGAAACAAGATGAAATAACTTACCCAAAACAAATGAGCCACAACACTGTCTCCAATGCAACTTGGGTTAATTTGTTTGACGATCTTGCAGTTTAGTTTTCCATAATTTTTCCCCATGTATTGTTTTAACATTATATTTTTTAATAAATGCTTATGCAACTTTAATTTATTTTGTGATTAATAACGCTTCGCTCCATTTTGTCGACAGTGTAACTGATGACGCCGTAGTCTGGTTAGAACGGACGTTAGTGTTATCGTTAACGTTGAATCTTGGCGGGTGACACACTAGCGTGTGTCTTAATATGATTGGGCACTAATGCGTATGTTTGGTTCAGTAGCTTTAAGCAACACAATGAAGACAAAATCAATGCTTCACCCTTCGCCTCTAACCCACCTATCAACTACATTAATACTGACATGTAAAAATCGCGAGTCATGTCTCATACCGAAAGATGGAGGGGTAGAGGGTAGCATCTTGCGTGACTAGAAGACGAAATAGACGAGAAGGGGACGGGGAAATTCAAGGATATTAATAACACCCATAAAAAAGAGAAACAGGGGATAAAAAAAACACAGCGGGCAACAGGTTAATAGAGATTGACAGAAAGAGGGGGAGGGGTTGAGGGCTTATGAACGCTAAACAGCAGCCATTACAACCACCTCCATGACCTTAGGTTTTTTTCTCTGCCACTTCGTTTTGTTGCGCGGTGTTCAATCCCCCCCCCCCTTCTCCCCAGTCTTACCCCTCCCCTCCAGCTCTCTCTGGCTTTTTCTTTTTTCGTTAACAAAAACATCAATTCTTCTTTTCCTAATAAGACTTGTTCTTTGAGAACTGAACCCCGTTTTAACTCTGCGGACAATGCAGAAGCATCCCTGCTTGTTAACGCTACAGGGTCCACTGTTCGTTCATGACTTGAAACTTTCCTTTTAACAGAAAAGAAGGGGGCAAGCACATTGTTGTTTTTGACAGATCACACATCAACGAAGTGAGTATATATGAAACCAGCCCCATGGCGGCTTGTAAAAGGTGAAAAAAAAAAAAAATTACTAGAACCCCTGCGGCTACAATTATGGCCCCACCCTCCCCCAACCCTGGGTCGATTCCAAGGGTCTTTGCTCCATAACCACCTGTTATCGTCCAGGTGGTATATTCACACCCCGCGAAAGTCAAAAGAAGAGCTAAATAAAAGTTAGGAGGGTGTCGAAATGACCCAGGTATTTACGCCTTGTTGAAACGATACACATTGTGCGAACGCTACGTGAGACAGGTATTTAAGAACGCGGATAGTACGAAGGTAAAAAAAAATAGCTATACCTGATGTTAAGGCAGGCCAGTGGCCAGATGTTGTGTCTTGCTGTGGTGTTTTAAGGTGATTTGTGTGAAATTTGCTATAAATAAAAAAGCTCGTGATAATATACATTGGAAAATAAAAACGAACTCGTGCGATGGTAAGGTAAGGTTTAACTAATCCGAAGTCAAAACAGCAAATGATAACAAATAAACTTTCCTGTAAGGTTTCGTATACTGCAGTGTTGCTGTGCGGTTTAGTCCACGTGAAATCTTACTGCTGTATTCAAATGTTTTTGCCATTTGTACTTTTTCACACGATAGGTCAGCAAACGATTGGTGCACTCTACTGGAAATTGTTTAAAAACTAATTGTCTTGGTGTGCTTAGCACAGCTCTACAGGTAATTCAGGGTTCGTGTGACTCCTTGAAAGCCTGGATATGTCCTGAAAAGTAATAATGAAATTCCGTGCCTGGAAAATTGCTTGAAAATCTTGAAAAATGAGTCATGTATCATCAGTAGGGTGATGAACGGAAAGTAGGCAACGTTCAATTCTTCTTGAATTAGCCAAGATAGTAGTTGAGTGTGTAGCCTTACATTATTCTTCGATTCTTTGGGCATGAAAAGTTTTAAAATTTGGGCTCTGGCTTTAATTATATTTACGTGTAGAATGGTTAGATACAGCAGTTAGGTTTCACGTGGATTAAACAGTATACAGTAACACTGCAGTATCTGAAACCTTGCAGGAAACCTTATTTGTGTTCCTTTGCTGTTTGACTTCGGATTAGTTAAACCTTACCTTAAGCATCAAACGTGTTCGTTTTTGTTTTCTAATTCGTGCTACTTTGGCGTACCATGTAGTTCAGATTAGCTTGTTTTAATGTTTTGCATCTTTATCTATTACGGTTTGCACAAACCAATATGGAAACAAACCATTTAAGCTTCAGTCTACGTCTCGCAGCTGTCGTTTACCGAGTGGCATTGTTACATAACAACAATGTTTATAACAATGTAAAACAATCAATCTGGTCGTTTAGAGCTTCCTAACCTCTGAACTGCTTGGCCAATTAGAAAAAAGCCTTATGGAAAGGGCACATCTCCAGAACCAATGCCTGTAAAATGATCTAAAAAAGCACAAATAGTTTGATCTGCAGAGAGCGTAGTAGCAACGGGCCGTGCCAAGAACAAGAAGAATAAAAAGCCAAAAATTAAAATCACGACTCCAACTCTAGTCCAGATCGCCGATGTGACAAATAGGAAATTAATAAAAGTTTGGACATGTGTTCACCAAACCAAAAACAAAGCATGTGTACTAAATTTGAGTTGAAAATGTTTAAAGACAGCAAATTATATTAGGCATCGGAATTTCGGCTTTAAAATGGGTGGTTTCTGAATGGTTTCGGCCTGTCTTAGTTTAACTTACCGTTTTCGTAAGCATACTTGACAAAAGGAGAATATCTGTGCCCAGTACCGGTACCATTTATCATATAACCTTCTAGAACTGCCAACTGAAATCCACCAAAACGCGAAATATTTGGAAACAATTTGGCTCCAATTCTGACGTCACACATGATATAGTATATTTGTTCTTAAGTCAGCCAGAGAGCACTTGAAGTGTTTGTCAGACCAATTTTGGAATATGCAAATCAGGTCTGGTCACCGTATTTGATAAAACACATTAACGGCATTGAGTCTGTCCAGCGAACTTTCACAAAATATTTGCCAGGCTTAAAGGACAAGATGCACAAGGAACGTTTAAGCATTCTAAAACTCAACTCACTCGAAATTAGAAGGCTTAGGTTGGGCCTTAATTTGACGCACTCAGTCCTACATGGATTAATTTTTTTTTTAATTAATTTCTTTGAGCCTTAAGTCAGCCGAAGCAACTTAATGCTTGTATGGCTGAACCGAAAAAAAAATTAGCCAAGAATATAGATAGCAACCGCTTCTTCCAAATACAGGAACGCAAAAGAAAAACAAACAAGGGGCCACGCCGTAAAATTGGTAGTAAAGCCTATCAGGGGAGACTGCCGTAAGTTCATCTTTTCACGCCGCATTGTACATCCTTGGAATTCACTTCCTGCAGATGTTTTCCAGGCCCCATCCCTTGCTGCTTTTAAATTTAAGTTAAAAAGCGTTGATTTAGCTAGATATGTTAAGTATTCCTCATGTTGTGAAATGGCATTCGCCGGATAGTCATGTAATCTTACTTTTATTGTTTTAGGTGTAAGTGGGTAGCACCTATCCCTTCCTTGTCCTTTTGCGTCTTTTAGCCACAATAAACGTTTCATTTATTCAAGCGCTGACGTAGTTCTTTGGATTCTACCCACTCTCTAGTACATTTAAAATTCTCTTTTGAGTTTGCTGCGTTATGGAGGAATCAAACTACCTTCAATATGCGTTGGTTTAGATCATGGTGCTTGGATTATAAGAAGCTTTGGTAGGGTCGGTCCACTCGATACACATCAACGCGAGAATTAGTGCGGAGTTTTTGCGAGATATATCGGCAAGGCAATTTTTTTTCTAACTTGAACGCGTCTTGCGTCTTACATGACGTCACTGACTCGATTCGCACCATTTTTACGGACTGTTATTGGCGGCTTTAGATTTTGCTGGACCAACTGGCTGAATCGACACAAAACTGGACTAACCAACGAACTAATACTTATTATCCAACGTAAGCTGGACCGCTCCAAACGTTAAATTGTTTTAAAAGGCATTATGCTTTACCTAAATCAAATCTTTTTTCCACTGTTATAATCGTGTCAACATAGGTAGAGCACCATTACAAGCGACCATCGTAAAAGCACGCCATTTTTTTTTTGTACTGAAGCAATGAGGTAACCGACTTTCATTTTGGGTAAACTCTTAAAAATTCGTCGTTTTCTTTTAATAATGTGTATTCTAACGTTCTTAAAAATTGTACCATCAGATATTTATAAATTATTCATTAATTTTGTTTGGAAAAAATTCTGTAGTTTAAACAAACCTCCTTGTTAGCTTCGAAAAAGCAAGCATCATCTGCTTCGAGAAAGCAGCGTTGCTTGGTCATAATAGCTTAGTTTTGGTTTGGGAGCAGCGGTGGCACCAACTGCGGCATCGTGGGTAATCTCGCCCGTCTACACGCTTCGGCCGGAAATAGCTATGCTACAGCCCTGACGCGTTGCATTCAGTGGACCGACCCCGTAGTAGAAGTCCCTGGTTTAGATGAAGTGGATTGGTGATTATAGAGAGCATGACAGGCAAACACAAGATATTTTTTTTTTGGAAGGAGTCTGCAAAAAAGAAAAGTTGTGCAAGGTTTGGTTTTTTTTTCTTTTTTTCTGCAAAGAGAAGTCTTCAATTCTCTATTTTCGTCCTCATATCTCATTCTTTTTCTCAGACGAAATCCTCTACGAGCGAGATTTTAAGCACGATTTCCCTCATCTTCAATTTCAGAATCATGGAAAAACGTCTCCCTTTGATAAAAACGGGCCTCTTCTTTTTCCTTATTTTATGACTTTTC
>JAHWFP010040360.1:0-14361 GCA_023313725.1 Lithobius niger
GCAAAGACACACAGCAGACATTCCCAATGCAACCTGAACGCAATGAAGGTGGTTAGAAAATTGAACGCATACTAACAGAAATCCACCAATTAGTGGATTCTTAAGTTTTTGCATCAGTGCTTGTACTGCACGAACTGTGCATCTGATGCCACGCATGAAGTATAACTGTGTGCCCGAGTTTTATTATCACTCAATCTCAAAGTTGCTGGTGTGCTTCTGCCTCAGCTAGCGGTGATTTCGATGTAACGGCATTTTCACACACTGGGCGACAGATCTAACTCCACCATTTCGACATGAATCAGCCCCAGTACGTGAGTTTTCACACATTAGTAGGTCGGAAAATCGTTGTATCACTCATTCAAACTATTCCGGGAAGGACTAGTCAGCAAAGCTACACCATTCACTGTATCAGCACAGAAAAGATTTGACAGATGCAAATTAAAAAAAAAAAAAATCAGCATTTCGTAAATACTGTATCAGTGTTAGTTTGCTGTTTATTAGTTTTCCATTACCCATGTTTAGCAGACATTCTTCATCGTGGTGGTGTAGTTAGTTACGTAACTTGTCATCGCTTACCTTTTCCTCATTGGAGGCCATCAGGGATTCCAACGCCCTCTTCATCTTGTCAATCTCGGAATCTACGAGAGAGTGTTCGGTGATTCGCAATCCCGCATCCTCCCAAACCCCAACAAATCGACGATTGAACTCACAGGGTTCTGGAGTAGGAACTTTAGCTTGGCGACTACCAGCAACGCCATTCGGGGTCGTGCTTGACTGATCACTTAGACGGCGGCGAGAAGATCCCAGCTCGATCTAAAGTAAAAACAATAATTTTGCATTTCACTGACGAATACAATACGTTCTACAACACACGGGGTGTTTACTTAAAAAAAAAAATCAGACCATTAGGACCATCACATTTATTCAAGTTATTTTATAAAACACTTCTTAAAAAATGCTACCACTTTAACATAACTAAATACAGTAAATATTATCCAAAATGCAGTTATCTGAACACCTCGGTGATCCGATGCTCATTTTGAGGAAATTTTTAAAATTAGGCATGTGGGCATTAAATGAACGATTTAAGCCATTAGCTAAAGGGAAACATTTTGAAGATAGTACAAAACGCCAGTCTTTAATGCAGACTGATTTGTTAACCGTTTACCTTGTGATTTGTTCTTCATTTATTGCTCGCATTATTTCTAGCGTGTAGGAACAGAAGCAAGTTGCTTTTCCTTCTTCCGCATGTTTGTGGTCTTTAGGTCACCACTGAGAAAGGTTAAACAGATACTAAGCTCGGCTGGAGCCTGTTGCAAGGATCCACCCCGGTAGCGCAGTGGTTAGAGCACCCGACTAGTAACCAGGAAGTACTGGGTTTGAATACCAATCAGAGCAATTGTCTTTTCTTTCTTTTTCATATTATATCTTGTTTTCTCATATGGCAGTTTTTAATGCAGACTGTATGCTTCACTATACTAGCGCTTTTCTTTTTTTTCATATCAATTTTATTTCGCGCCAATCAACGGCGCTATTAACAATTGGAAGATTTCAGTGTTTCTTCATTGTTTAACGAAAACCGGTAAACGGCGATAACAGTGGTTATGCAAAGACATATTAAGAAACAAAATCACACCTAAACCACCAGGAAGAACACAGTTCACAGTTCGGCTTGAATTTTCGGAGAAAATACCGTTCTCCTTTTTCAGAAAATCACACACAACACGGAGGAAAAATAAGTTCTCACATAACCATTTGTAAACAAAAATTCGAAACGACGCACTCTGCTCCTCCACGCGCGTCATTTCAAATTTTTGTTGAACTGTGAACTGTGTTCTTCCTGGTGGTTTAGGTGTGATTTTGTTTCTTAATACGTCTACATTGTTCATTCACGTTTTATTTAAGAATTGACGTAAAGGAAAATACACAGGGTAACAAATGTAATGTAATTATGATCAACCATTGCAGACACCGGCCAATAATGGAGACTATGCTATTCAACCAATTACGGAACAAATTAACAATTACAAGAAGTGGCATTAAAAGTTCTGTAAAGAGGAATGCTGTACAGTATTGAGACTGCTCCAGCTTATGATGAAGGAAAGAAACAAACTTAGCAAACTTGTGTACTATAAATGCATCCTACTTTTCAGAAGTCAAGTTCATGGTGCTCCGCTAACGAGGGGCAAGGCGGCCTAATGGACTGTGTGATGTACCAGAGGTTTCGAGTTCAAGCCTGACCTAAGTCACCTCCGGCATTATTGGGAAGAGAAAGGCTCCGTGATGCCTCATGCTCAAGTCCATTGCGGCTTATGCAACATCCTAGGAATTTCCGACTAGAATTACCTAGCAATATTGTCCCTCTCGCCTTCTGGCACCATGGCTTCGGCTGGGAGAGCGACAAACCTTCAACGTATCGGAAAGAACTGGTATCAGCTAGTGATGTCAATTGCAATTTTTTCAATAATTCTGCCACAAATTGACAGATTTTGACTTTCAAATCTGCATTTTCACCATTCATTGCGCGGGCTAATTTTAAAACAATAACTTCAGTCATTATCCAGGTATTAACCAAACTAAGTTGCACAAAACAACAATTTTTCAACAGCATTTTCAACCCTAAACTGATCACTTCCATATTCTCGACAACAAATTTGAGAAAAAAATTCAAAACAAAACTGGAGCACTAACACATCGACTTATCATGTCGATGCCCAAGCGATTATGAAGAACCAAGATGCAGTGTATGCTAGGTACAGCAGATATGGAGTGTCATCCAGTGAGAAGGCCATATAAGCTTCTTTTTTAATTGAGTTTGGGCATTTGAGCATTAAATAAAGCAATTTAAGCAATATTATAAGGGGAAGTATTTTGCAGACGACAAGAAAGAACAATTTGTCAACAGCATTTTTTTTGTGAGCTATACCAGGAGTCATGGCTGTTTGCCATGATGTCATCATGAGTCGGACACTGATAACGAGAATAGCGGATCTTTGGCCGTCGGAGTGGACTAGCCCAGTCACATGACGTGCGCGTCACTGCAAACAGCTGTGGTACGTGGTTTAAGCTGCAAAGTTATAGCGTGCTTAATCAGCTCTGAACACACAAAAATGTCGGTATCGGTATCAGATTACCAATACTTGACCAGCATTGCTACCAGTGCAGGTCTTCGTACGATAGCTGAGTTGGGAAATCCGTTAGTTTGCAGAGTTAAGATGCGTCTGCTGTTGGATTGCATCTAGGCACCAACATAATTTCTGCTTTACCATTGGCTGCATATTAAAGGGGTGAGCAATCTCCAGATTTCATCGACTGTTCATGAACAATTTGTTCACATACACTGTATTTCAAACGAGTTACTGAAAAAGTAGGTGTGTGGCATACCTCTGCACGGCGTAATTGGTCGGACAAAGATAACTTGTCTCTGTCAATAGCTGCTAAATGGTGACGCAGATCCCCAACTTCTCGCACAAGTTCAACCTTTTGTGCCTCCAGGGCAGTACGTAGTGCCATCTCCTGTAAACATAAACAAAAAAAATGTAATGTTAGATGCTGATAGCAACGATCCAGAATGATCAGAAAACAACATTAGGAATGGAAGAACACAATGGATTTGATTGTACGAGAGTGACGTAAAACATTTGACGAATTAAGACGTGAACAATCGTGTCGGTGACATTTGCGTTTGTTTTGGGGAGGTTGCTGGTTCAGAATACTTTCTGGAAAGAAATTTTTCATGAGCAGACTATTTCTTCACTCACAGAAGGGACTTTATTGACATCGGGGTATACGTCGGTTTGATATACTCGTACGCATATTGGGTTAGTAACTGACTTCATTTAACATTATGATGTTTCTAAAGGGCACTTAAGAATGTGATGACTTCGCCAATTTTGACCGATTTTCCAATATGCCAAATTAATTGTCTCGACAAGAGCTTTCCACTGGTGCAAATTAAAAGCCAGTTGGTCAAACAGTTATTAAGATAAAACCCTAAAACTGAAAAATTATGTGTATACATTAACCAACACATTCAATCAAACGGCACCTTGATTGTTATTTTACTAACAAATTAATGCTTATTACGGGCGAGCGACCGTTGCAATTTGTGCTGCAAAGATATCACACATTACATATGTATAACTAATTATTCTATTGAGTGTGCTAGTGCAAGCTGAAAATTATATTTAAAGCCTACATAGAAAACCTAACATAACTTGAATTTGCTCAGTCAAAAGAGAAGTTAAAAATATACTTTTGTTATCCTAAATGTGACTATCGGATTGTTGTTATCTAAGTGTCCTCATTCACATATCTACTAAATAGCCTAGTATTCGGCTTTAGGATTTTGATTCGTACGAAATCACAAATTGTTTACTTTGGTCTAAGTCAAGTTAAATTGTTTACTTAGGATCGAAAATGGTCTAAGCAAAGTCAAAATTGTTTACTTGGGACTGGAAGGGATCTAAGCCAAGTTAAATTCTACATTGTGTACTTAGAACCTAAAGGGGTCTAAGTTAAGTTGTTTACTGACAAAGACTGAAAATGGTCTGAGATAAGTTACTAACTTGAGGATAATAGGGTCCAAGTTATTCACTTAAGGCCGAAAGGGGTCTAAGTTTAAGTTGTTTCTTAAGGTTGTAAGGAATCTAGGCTAGGTTTAAGTTCAATGGTTATTTATGACCATACAGGGTCTAGAATATGTTGGGGCGAGGGATAATCGTCTAACTGGAAAATCACATAACTGGAAGAACATCTACCGTACAACAGTATAACGGAAAGTCGTCTAACCGGAAATTCGTATAATGGAAAATCGTCTAACAGGAAATTCGCATAATGGAAAATCGTCTAGTGTCCCTGCCTCACTCGCACTGCTGCGCTCGCTGCGGCTATGCATATAAAATCAGAAACCGCAGTTAGACGTTTATCCATTATAAGATATTCCGTTTAGATGATTTTCCATTATACGATATTCCGTTTAAACGATTTTCCTGCTTTTTTTATTTATCCAGATATTGGACAATTATCACATTAGACAATTTTCCAGTTAGACGTTCGTCCGACGCCCCGAATATGTCATATTTGCTTAAAGTCTATTATTTAGTTCGAGATCAACTCATTTAAGGGATTGCCATTAACCCTGAGCAGAGAGATTAACCCATACATCCCATCTCTGCACGACGTAGATTACTTAGGGATGTTGTGTGACCAAATTATTATTTCTGTTTTAAATGTTTATTTTCAGATCCAGTTTAGATCCTGGGTTGCTTTCCTTCATTAGAAGAGGAACAGTCAAAATTATTTTCAGATCCACCTTATGTCTTTCATTAGAAGAGGAAGATTCCCAATTCCAAATTCAGTTTACGCAGCACAATATTATTATTTTTTCCTTCATTCTCGAAGAGGAAGATTAAGGATTTTAAAAAGGTGAAATTTTCCATATTTTCCTTCCTTCGTCCAAAGATAAGGGTCGATTTTAGTAGATTTTGAAAGCCAATTTTCATTCTTTGATAACTAATAAATAAAGGATATTCATATTAAATAAATAAATTATTAGAAACCTTAAATTTAACTACAAAAAGAGATGTGCCTCACTCTACACAAATCATGTTTGTTGCACAATGGTGAATTTTGCAGTAAATTAGAATTTGGAAATACGTCTTTTTTGTAGACTCCAACTTAAAATATAACGTTATATAACGTTATAGACGTAATTTTTAGTGGCCTTACACTGAAATTTCAGCAGTTTTACGTGATAACTTCAACCTGATTTTTCTTTTTGTTTATTACCGTACTTATTTCGTCATAACCCTTAGATAACGCGAAGATTTTTCAGCAATGTTGTAAAGTGGTGGTGTTGGTGGGGAGGAGGAGGAGGAAGGGGGGGGGGAAGAATGCAATAAAAACAAGTTTCAACATATGAACTAACCGCATGAAGTCGTTCTTCAACGTGATCTGTCCGATCCCGGCGTAGTCGTAACATTCCTTCCATGTCACGTATCTTTTCGTTTTGTGCCTCTATTTGGTCACTCAGAACACTCACCTAAAAAATAAAAAATAAACTGAAAGTTGAACCACTACAAACATATCGACCACTGCTGTGATTATACATCACTTAAAATGTATACCAGGCTTCAGATTGTAATTTTTTTTCCGTATAAACTTTTGGCGACCAAAAATTTGCACACTGGGCAACTGCCGAGCCAGCTACATTAGTCAAGAAAAGTTATGCAAGACTTTGTGTTCAGCACTGTAACTACAGTGAAGGAGAAATGAAAGTTTTTTCCACAAAATAAAAAAAATTCGAAACTTGGGGGCCTACTTTTTCAGGCAGAACTAGATTTTGGATGCAAGTAATTTCTATTTTCCCCTTTAAGAGCAATACTTTGCAAAAAAAGTTTACACTTTACTCGATGGAAATCCAGGATAGGGGTACACCCACCTTACCCCCACACACCTACTTCTATCAATATTTGATCACGCACAAATATCTACTTTGTTGGGGGGGAGGAGGGGAGGCATCCATCTACATATACATTTCGCTTGCGCCGCACTATGAGCGAAGGTTGGTACATGAGTAAACTGTAACTGCGACAACCAATCCAAATGTAGCGTGTTAATGTGATGCACACGTTCATTCAATTCACGACAACAGTAAAAAGTGCGAGCATGTTAATTCTTTGCACGGGTAGCAACGAACAACTATTCATAACTATACATTTACAGGGGTACCATTAAACATACACAGTATGGATTTTAACCTAACAAGAAGGTGCTAAAAAAAAACACTCATGCTACAATTACCACAGAACAAGTAGAACTTGAAGCAGGGGAGTAGTTAGATTCTTCAAGCCAAGGCCAACCAGGGCAGAAATAGTTCATTTGGCTACTCAGCTCTGTGCCAATTGTTGCAAAGGCCAGGGTTCGTACACAGAGACTAAACCATATTCAAGGCTTTTTCAAGACTTTTTAAGGTCAACTCTAAGCCAATTTCAAGGCCGTTTTGCACACCAAATTGTTAAAAATTACCTTAAAATAAATTCATTCTTTTTGCTAGCCTATACTCTATAATTGAATAAACATCCATTTAAAAGTTATTTATTTTGCTTCCATCGTGGGACAAGTTGCCTTTCCAATGCCGCACTTATACGTGAATATGAACGAAGGTAAGTTGTATCGTTAACAGAAAAAAAGCATTAGGCTGACGAACTATTTTTTAAATTTTTTTTATGAATGTAAGCATAAATTGACCGTAATTCATCAAACATAGTACGCTAACAAAATTCAAGGCCATTTCAAGGCTCTTACAAAAAAAATGCCTATTTTCAAGGCTTTTCAAGCCGTTAATTTTTGGTTTTGAAATTTAAGGCGTTTCAAGGAATTCAAAGCCATGTATGAACCCTGAAGGGCTACAAAATAAACGCTTCGTAGTGTTGCTTAGGTAAAATTAAATCGTGTGATGTTGAATCAAATGGCCTGGAGCCGAGAAGCAAAAACTGCAGCTTCTCTCCCCTTCGGCCTTGTGCAAACGGTGGACTGGGAAGAGAGAGGCAAACATGGATGCACTCTGGGTTTTATCCCCTTACAATATTCTTGTGAAAAATACACACGGTCTACAATTAATTTGGTTGAAAATTTTATCCGACAAAGTTGCCCAGCAGCAACAACACAACCACACCCAAAGATTTTAAAATTTACATTTTTCCTTTGAAATTGCGTGGAAAGCTTTTTAAAGGGACATCAATCCTTCCGGTATGTGGTGCGACCCATTGAGAATAGCATTTGCAACATTTACACACGTTAGACTTTATCGCAAAATCATCTCGCACGAAAGCAAAAACAAGAAAATGAATGTGTTGGTAATGCGTATTTTCCTACTTTTAAGTGTTGCCAACATTTACATACGTTTGCACTAATGTCGCAAAACTGAATCATACAGGAAAGCCAATGTGGATGCATGTACCTTTAATAGTTTATTTCGTATTTAGAAGTATTTACACAAGAGTAAAATCATTGAACTTTCCATTTTATTTTTCACAAAAAATAATTTCGCCAAACTTTTTTCTAACAACAAGAGTACGTCCATACCTGTCAAAAACTCTCACATAGCCAAATACGAGCGCCATAAATATAAAAATGCAATTATTTGGAATTTTTCTCCTCCACAATATAATCATTCGCATAACTTGACATATTAACAAGCACCGAAGCTAGTTGCCGAGGATACGGAAATACAAGAGTGCAAGTATTGGATTTCGAAGCTAATTGGGAGAGAGAAAAAAATATCGATTTTTTGGTCTAAATTCAGCTGCGGTATTTTTATGACTACATTAACAAACAATAAAGCGGCTAATCTGAAATATTAAATCTGCGCTCAATAAAAAAACAAATGTTACCAATTTGGGAACAGGTTGCCTAGTGATTCACTGGCTGAAGCTATTTCATTGTTATTTGGAGTCATTTTTCTTCCGAAAGCAACACGATGGAGGAAGGACAAATATTTGTAACATGCTCACATCGACTAAAAACACATTAAAGCAAAATCGCAATGTTTGACCTTATTAACAATTCCAAACACAATTACAACGGCTGGCATGAATAGCATACACAAGTTAACCCGTAGCTGCCTAGATACGAATGTACGCCTTCAACGTACAACAGCGAAAAACTAAGTCCCAGCGCGAGCTTTGTGAAGGGGCCCCGGGGACCCTGAGCAAAGCGAGCAATCACAGCACAGTGGTCAGCGTTGTCGGCTCCAAAACAAGAGAATGCCGTTTCAAATCTGAGAACCGACCCGACCCGAGTAAGACTCTAAAAAAAGGGTCTTAAAGTTTTTTTCAGGCGGTTATGGGTTAAAGCTACCAACAACGTTTTGATGTTTTCCAAGATGACATAGTTTGCTCTTCATGTCAATAGACAACCAATGGTTTGTCTGCCAAGCCGAAGTAAAAATATTTTCTGCAGTCCCTCCCGCCTTCCCAACTAGAAATTTTACACCAAGCAATTTTTAGGAACCTGAAAAAATAAGGCAAAAAATACGGCGACTGAAAAATTTCCAATAATTTTTTTTATTCTTTTTTTTTTTTTATTTTGACGAGCCTTATGTCAGCCGAAGCAATTAATGCTTGTATGGCTGATCCGGCTCAATTTTGAACATTACCAGATTTTTTTAGAGAAGAAGAAATCTGGTAAAGGGAGGTGCCAGCCCGGGGATTCGATCCGGGACACCTCCGATCATCGTCGGGGCCGAAAGATTGTCCAGAATTAGCCAGAATACATCTCATATTCGCTGAAGGAGCATGGTAGCCTCTCACGTATTTATATTGGTATTTATATGTCTCGAAATTGTGGAAAATTAATTGTTTACATGGCTCCAAGGGATTTCAAGCACTCTTCCTCATAGTAGATCCCTTAAGTGCCTGCCGGATGCTCGGACCTTATTTTGAATTCAATTTTTTCCCCAACCAACCCCCCCCCCCCCTCTCCAACCCCAAAAGCCACTGGCTGGCATATCCTACTTCTCGGCTATTTCTTACATAGTTGCTTCACTTGCACATTACATTTATCATTGGGACGTTTTTATGTTTTATTCAGCCTTGTGTATCAAGGCAATCCCCCTACCTCCTCATCCCCCCCCCCCAACCCCCACCTCATGCTAGCTACAGTCCATTTTTTATTTAAAGTCAGGCATATTAATCTATCGTAAATAAAAGAGTAGGCCGTAACCACCTCACCCACACCTCTGAAAACGTTACGCAACCCAACATTCACAAAAAACATAGGTAATTCAAGGGTACCAGATATACTTGCAGACCTCTAATAACGCCCTCAAGTGAAAAATAAATAAATAAATAAGTAAATAAATAAATAAATAATCAGCCTAACGTTTGGCATACAAAATTACGGTTTGTGAACTGACTGAATTTTCAATCAATGGTCTTCTAACCTTTAATTGAAAAACATGACGCGCGTTCCATCAGGAGTCGTTTACTGATTAACTTCCGTGAATAATGATTACACTAATGTCAGATCAATGATATGTGATTATTTCTTAAGCAGATACCAATACAATACACAACATATGCTGGTAGCAAGCAAGACGTTTAAAAAAGCTGGTGCCAGCAAGCCCCATTACAGCAGCGTTTTTAAGTGTCTTACTACCAGCATATTTTGTACTGGCAGTAGCAGGGCATTTTTTGGGAAATGTTACTGTAGGAGGTCCAATCTTCACAAAAGGGCACGACTTCAACATATAAAGGGCACCATTACGTTTATGTTAATGAAATTAACCTAATTAAAGAAATCAAACTATTCATAATTGAAAGCGGTTGATTATAAATGTGAAAGAAAGAAAGCTAAAATGTAAAAAAAAAAAAGTTTCTTCGAAAAAAGTGTTTTCTGGAGTTAATCATGAAAAGGAAACTCAACTGAAACAAATACATTTCCACAAATCATGAGGATAAAACTGTTTAAAACTAAACTGGTTGCTGTCGTTTACTTGCCAAAAAAGTAACGAAATTGTAAAATACAAAGCAACACTGTAAAGCAAATACAAATCACTATTTTATAAAAAAAAAAAAAAAAAAAAAAAACAACCAACTACTTGTTTCGTAAAGTTGTAGCTCCTGATAATATGCAGTGGATAGTGAATACTGGACTAAATCTGAATCCATTGTCCCACAAATGTGGAGTTTAGGAAAAAACATTTACACGGTATAATTTGTCAAAGTAAACGGGCATTTTTTTTTTACGTTTTTAGGGCAGTGGACCTCTAGTGGGTCCAATTCGGTTTCACTGGAGGTCCATTTTAGCGGGCCGCAGGTCCACTTGAACCTCCAGTTATCAAGTAAAAAAAATGCACTTTGCAGTAGCCACTATGTTATTTTTTTATACATATTTGAGAGTAAGAATGGTACATTTTATTGATTTAATAAATAGTTATTGTGAAGACTAACAAATAGACATGAGAAGACAAGCTTCTTTGCCTTGCATGTTAAAATTACCGGTTTTTATCTGGATTTACAAGGTCGGGTCCAACGGCCGCCCCCCCCCCCCGGTCCGTCCGTAAATGAAACTTTGAAAAGTGTCGAAATCGTCGAACACAGGCAAATAAAGACTACAAAAGGTACAAACGTCACACATTGGCCCTTTCCAAGACACCGATCGCCCTAATTTATACATTACCAAAACAAATTTCTAATTTTGAGCGGGTCCAAATCAAGACAATCATTACAAGTGGAGCAGCATTTTCATCACCAAACCTATGAAACCACTCCTTAAAACTAAAATTCCAATATAATAAAGACGAATGTGCTGGCCAGACACTCCTTTGTTTCTCGATTACTGCCTACTTGGAACAGCCTACCTGAGTCTGTGGTTTTGGCCACCTCGATAAATTCTTTCAAAAAATCAATTTGCAGCTCACATTCAGATTGTGGTTCCAGAGAAAACTTGTCTATTATAGCTAACCGTTTTATCATGGGTTTGTGTAAAATGCAACAAGCTAGCCATTCTGGCTGCTCTTTTGTGAAATATTATTTCTTACTACGTGATCATGTTATATATAATGATTGTAAAATACCTTATGCATTAATGTATCTTTTTTTACTTTGAATTGCTAGAAAAGCTATTATATTCTGCATGTGGTTCACCAAATAACTTTACACCTAAAAAATGTGTTATTTTCCTAAGCTTTACGTCCGTTATGAATTATGAAGCTAGGTGAGTAGTCAAATTGGATCATGTCTTGCGTTATTGTTTAAATTCAATTCAGAGTTTATACCACCGTTTTTATCGAACTATACCTCTTGTTATTTGTTCAGCTTGTAATTTTTGACCCCGACTTAAGCCCAGTGGCCGAAAGGGCGCAATGACATTTTCAATAGAGTTAACTTAAGGTAAGGTTAAACGAAATAGCTGTTTTAAAAATAACTGCGCGTGGCAGCTATTTTATCTTGGAAAATTCACTCGTCGGTTGAAGCGTTGTTGAAAAAAAAAACATAAATAATAAATAACCATAACATTCCATTCACCGCCCTTACATTCCACATTAGATATGCATTAAGGACCAAAGTTCTTCCAATTTGTTTTATAAGCACATCGAGAAAAAAAAAACGCTTGGAATCTGAGATATGCCAATTACGACAGAGTATTAATTTAATGCCAAAGCCAGGACGAGGTAAACCAAAATAGTAGAATTACCATGATGGACACTTCCATGACTTTTCAACGCTAGTGGAACAAATAGGGTCCGAAATGTAAGTGGAATTAAATAAAAAAGGGATAATCAATCAATTTGTTTTATATTTTGTAGCGACCACAGAGTGGGCGCTGCAATGACGGTAACCAATAATAGACCACAAACAGCCACTAAACTTTTACAGATAAAATATTTTTGTAGGCCTACTCTAAGAGGTGAATTCGACATTGGACATGTTCGGAACTGAAACAATGATTCAACACCCCCCTCCCCTTCCCCAACCCCCACAACTAGCAAAACACATAACAAGGTGCTAAAATTGAGAAATTACTTGTTCAAAATTACACAATTTATGCATCACATCCAAATTTAATAAAAGTGTTCACCGAAATTCCTGAGATTCGGAAATTCACTTTTTTAATACGCATTCGAACTCCTTAAAAACGAGGTTAGCCATCCAACTGTTTTCACGTTTTCAAGGCCAACATGAAACTAGCATTGACAAACGAAGGACTAGACAGTACACTCACCTGCAGAGCCAACGATTCCTTATCCGCCTGCAATCTTCGCACCTTTTCTTGCAATTCGTCCACATCGGGGGTAAAACCGTTCGTCTAAAAAACAACAAAAACAACAAAAATAAACAAACCACATAATCCGCACACAACATTTCCAAATCAAGGACGAATTCCCTAACTAAACAAACAAACAAACAAACAAACAAACAAACAAACAACCTGATGCATAAATCTCCAATAGAAACACTCGAACGCCGCCAAACTGGGGCAGTGCGAATGCGGGAGGGTCCCACTGGCGTATTCCAAACGAGGGGGGTGTCGGGAGTGACAGGAAAGGGGAAGGGTTCCCCACTCGTGCGAGTGAGACATGGATGCGGGCGAACAACTACGACACCCATCGCGTCGCAGGAGACGCGGGTCGAAGTTACGGGGATCGAAGTTGAGTGCTTGTTGGAGTTCGTCCCCCACACCAAATTTCGAAATATTCCGATGTTGGGGTCTTAGCCGTCTCCGTTTTTCCTCGGCCGCCGCCCAAGCCAACTCGCGGGCAGTAGCGTCTTCCTCATCTTCTTCGCCATCTTCATCTTCATCTTCCTCATCCTCCTCATCCACACCCCCAGGGGAAGTCCCCGTACCAACGTCCCTCCTCCTCCTTCCCTCCTGTGTCCACATCTTTTTCCCTCCCTCTCTCTTCTCTCTCCCTCAAAACCCGACCTGTCTGTCTGTCGGTCTGTCACTCCGTCTCAAGATCTAATTAAACCAAAACCGCAAACGTAAAAGCTCGAGTGGCTATTATTAGCCCCAACACAGACTACTTATGCCAAGCGGTATTTTGGGATTGAGGCGGCATGCTTCCCTCCTCCCTTCGCAGCACACAGGCGCCGCAACAAGCGTTGGAGAACAAGCACAAATTTAGCTACTCCCCGTCTATTTCGACAATTTTGTTGGTAAACTGGCGAAAGGAAAATTGTAGCAAGCCCAGTAGCCATCGAGTGGAAGGGCAGGGGGGGAGGGGGTGGGGGAGGTAAGTTAACATTTTGGACATTTATTGAATTAATGTTGACGAACACGCAAAAAACAACCGTATTAGCTACGGAGCGCTACGGAGCTGGCATCTGGAGCCTGTCGTTAGCTAGCTGCAACGGGCACTGGATGAAATAGGAGGTTAAAAACAATGGCGTCTTTCTTTAGTCAAACCTATGATGTGACAGTGGATTTCTTAGCCCAAAAAAATGTTGTTTTGTCCAATCCCTTACGGTACGAAACATATATTAAAGTGTCACTATCACCGATTGAAAGCAGACGAATTCTGACTACATCTAGCGCTATGTAGTACCATCTAGCGTTTGCTTGCACCAAGCGAAGGAATGCACAACGGCATTTCTTTTAACGAAACAAACAAGCCACGTCATCCTTAATTATTGAGTGAAAATTTGGTTCATCCTCGTGCACCTGCGAGCAAGCTATAAAGGTTAACAATATCAATGTCCCTAGATGGCGCCACGGTATTTTCGTTCGCTTTTCAATCGGTGATAGTGCCACTTTAAGGTTATAAATCGGAAAAGAAAAATATTTCACTTGCTGAAAATTGCAGCAGCTGCCAACAAATTCCCCCCAAAATTGAACAATTTTAGGTCCAAAATA